>NDGN011493016.1:0-11082 GCA_002564285.1 Tympanoctomys barrerae | reverse complement strand
AAAAAAAAAATCCTAATCCCTAAATTGATGAGTTGGACTTATTTAAAACTAATCACTTTTGCTGTACAAAAAACCCTGTTGAGAAGAAAACATGAGCTACACAAAAAGAGAAAATGTTTGCAGGCCTCACTGCTGAACATATAAAGACGCTCAAATTTCAACCGTTAAGAACAGACAAATAAGGGGCCGGGGAAATGGCTCAGTTGGATAAGTGCTTCCCTGGCAAGCGCAAGGGCCTAAATTCAATTCCTGGTTCCACCAAAAAAAAAAAAAAAAAAAAAAACCAGACAAATAGAGATGGAGGTGGCTCAGTGGTGGAACATGCGTCTAGCATGCTTGAGCTCAATCCTCAGTACACTAATAAGAATAAGTTAATAAAAGGACCAAGAGATGGAGGGAGGGGGGATAGAGAAGAGAAGGGGGGAGAGGAAAGGGACATAAAAAGAATTAAGTTGTATTATGTACATATACTGACTCCCCATCATGAATGTAATTATTATGTATGGCAAACATGTACTTATAAAAATTAAAGTTTTTTTTTAAAGGAAATGGAAGACATGAAGAGAGACATTTCGTCAGAAGGTTAGACAATGGCACAAAGAAGCAGGTGAATAGATGCTTAACATCTTTAGCCTTTATGAAGAAACATATTAAGACCAGGATAAGATGTCACTTCACACTAATTATAACAGCTACAATGAAAAATAGTGACAATTCCAAATACTTGGGAGGCTGTGAAGAAATTGGATTTCTTAGCCATTGCTAATGGAAAAGTAAAATGGTAGAGCCACTCTGGAAAATAGCTTGGTGGTTTCTTTAAAAACTAAACATACACTTACCACACAACCCAGCAATTATTCTCTGAGGCATTTATCCCAGAGAAATCAGGAGTTCTGTCCACAATTATTCATTACAGCTTCATTTATAATACAAAAAAAAAAAAACAGAAGCAACCATAATGTTCTCCAATAAGTGAATAGTTGTACCAACTGTGATACATTCAAACCACAGGCTATTGCTCCAAAATGAAACTGTTTTACATAAGATAGACATCAAGGACGTGATTCTGAGAGGAGCAAAACACTGCAGAAGGCCACATGCTGTTTGTATGCCTCCGTCCCTGTAACACTTCCACATGGAAAAAAACTGAAATAGAAAACACATTAGTAGTTGCCAGGGGTTAGGGAGGTAGGGCAAAGTGTGTGACGGGGTGTGAGTACACAAAATTACACAGTGATAAAATAACTTAGAGCAGTACAGGCAAAGCTGCGTCAGTGCACCTTCCTGGTTCTGATGTGGTTACATAAAATGTAACCATTGAAAAATTCTGGATGGAAGGGACTTGGGTGCCCTCTGTGAATCTCTAGTAATTACAAAATGAAAAGTTCCTTGCAAATCAATGTAAGAAATCTCTCAGTGGTGTGAGCATGGGTGAGACGGGGTTGGGTTTGCAGTTCCAGATCAAGAGAGGAGTGTGCTTATATTTTAGTATGTGGAGAAGCAGAAAGAGAAGCCACACAGACATCCTTTGCCATGGCCCATACACATGCCTTCTTGCCTGGTAACAGAAGTGGCAGTCAGGCTGCAGAAGTCTGGGAGCTGAAGGCTCCACAGAGGAGCAGGACTGTTGTAACCATTCACACTCCAATCCAGAGCCCACTCTATTGTGGGGTTCCTCTGTCCAGAATACAGCAAGCCCCTCTGTTCCAGACACTCCGGGGACTGACCTGCGCTGGTCTGGGGCAAGTCTTTAAGCCAGCTTCTCCTTTGGCCAGTGAGGAGCTATGGCCCAGAGGGAGGCAGCATTGGTCTCAGAGTTACACAGCCAAATCGATGTGTCAGTGTGGGGATTTCTGAGTGAGTGTTGGAAGAGCTGGATAGAGCAGTGGAAGGTAGAAAAAGAGGGCTCAGGGGTACCATTGAAAGGCCACTACAACAAAGTATCAGACAAGAGCTTTGAGACAGAGTCTTACAAATAGATGGCAGGGAGAAAGATGGTTATGAAATAGGGGAGGGAGTTGTGCAAGCTGACATCAGCTCTGTTGTACACACTAGTTGGACAGTTGGGTGGGGCCACCCTTTTACTGTGATGAGTATAGTGGGGAGACAGGGTTTAGGAGGACAATGAATTCCCTCTCTGATGTGCTCTGTTTGAGGTCCCTGAGAGATGGCTAGGTAAGCTGTCTAGGAGACACAGGGCTACTTGAATATGGAACTCTCCAGAAAGAAGTCTGTATTGGTCACTGGAATAACCTTCAGGCCAGGCAAGTATATGGAAAGAATGTCACACCCCACCAGGCATAAAAGGAATAGCTGAAGCCATGCAGTATGAGAACAAGACAGGAGGAGTGGTTTATAAAATTCTAAGAAGATGATCAATTGAGAAAGAACTGGGGGTAGGGGTTAAAGTGAATTGATTTCTGCTGTCCCACTCACAGCTTAGAGACAGAACACTGAGAGTCAAATCTATTTTCTAATAAAAGTCCCAGCAATATGAAGTAAATGGCTTCTGGGTCAGCGTGGTGACTCCCAAGGCTTCCCACCTTCTCAGCCAGGTGGCACCCGTCCCCCATTCCTTTTTAATACAAACTCTGGAGCTGCAGTTCCTCTTCTCACTTCCCTCAGGAAGCCATGATTCAGGGCTGGATGAACTGATATAGAAACCCTTCCACTAATCCAACTTCACTGCCCCTGGATGCTGAGTCTTCTTCCCACCCTCCAAGATTCATTTGTAGGTGATTTCTATTGCTCTGTGAACCCTGGATTCAGTTTAAAGGCCTAGAGCCTCTCTTCATCTGTACCTCTAAGAAATGCAGGCTTTAGTGATGAAAATAAAGAGTGCTCTTTAGTTCCCGCTGAACTAAATCATTCAAAAATCCATTTATGGAAGAACAGGCTGCCTTGGAAACTGAAACGAGGAGACTTCCCTGCTTCTACTCCTAGCATAGAAGATAAAGAAGGCCCCACCCCCACAAGGCTCCCAGACTGGAAACTGAGCTCATGGCTAGGGAGAGAAGGATTAAAGTCTGTTGACCTGTACACCAGGCCAAGAACCCAACTCCCTGGGGCAGAGCCCAGCAATCAAAACCCTGCCAACTCTGTCAGTGTAACCTACTTGTAAAGCCTGTGGCCAGTAATAACGATCCCTTATAGGTGGAAGTGTCTGGAAAGCAGGTGAGGCTTCATGGAGCCCCAGCTTCTGTGGTACAGAGAGCAGTCACACACACCCTGTCCTGCCAGGGAGACTCCAGGAGAAAGAAAGGACAAACCCTTCAGCTTGGAGATGCCTCTTCGACACAGTGTGTCTATGCTACATCCACTCAGTCTTGACACAGTAGCTGAGAGGACTACAGTAGCTCGAGGGTCCTGTGTCCTTGCTCAGGGCACATAAAAAAAGGAGACCATGTGATTCCTTTGAGGACCTCATATCAGAGAGGTCCCTGACACAAGGTCTAATCAACCCACTCCAAGCCATAGAACTCAGGCTGCTCAGGAGCAAATGTACCCCAGCCTGGCCACTGCTCCTCTGCCCAGCCTCCTCCCCAGCAGTGCTGTCCTCAGCAGCCCCTGCTGCTGCTATTGCAGCTCTCCTGGAGCCAACGCCCTGTACAGATGCCCCAGGGGCACCTTGCATTCTGACTCTGTACACCAGAATGGGGAGGTTCCAGTGTGGTATGACTCTGCAGGATGGAGGAGGTCTGGTTGTACCGTCTGTTATGGTGTGTGGCTAGTTGCCCTCCCTAAACCTCATGTAGTTACAGGGAAGACCTCTAGAGTTCGTGATTAATTCATGATCCACTGCTGGGATTATGGGTGTGAATGCTACACCTGGCCTGGGACAGATAGCCTGAAGGCAACATAAAGGAGACAGACTTGCTCTCTGTGGCTGTTGTTGCTCTTATTCCTTCCTTGTGCTTTTGCTGTTTTTGTTGTTTTCTGCTGCCATGAGCTGCTGTCCTCTGCCGTGTGCCACTCTGCTTTGGAGATAACTAAGCATGGACTGAAACCTCCACTGACTGAGAACTAAATAAACCTTTCTTCCTTAATTTTGGATGTCAGGTATTTTGTCCCAGCAACAAGAGATGAGTAACCAAGACACCATCCTTTTGGTTATCTGCCTCCAAGATGGTCCCCAGTCTTCCATTCCTAGTGAACATGACCTTGTGTCATCTCCTCAACACTGGATAGAGCTGGCCTGCTCAGCCAGTAGAATATCACACAGTGACCTTGTAGAGGGCCTTGCTGCCTCTGCCCTGCTCCTCTCGATCCCTTGCTGTAGCAGAAGCCAGCAGCCCCACGGGGAGGTCCACATGGAGAGGAAATCAAGCCTCTGTCTAGCCAAGCATCACTACATTGCCCGGGACCATCCTGGATGTGGATCCTCTGGCTCCCCTGAGCCCTCCTGTGCAGCAGCCAACACGCTGACTGCCACGTGATGAAAGGACCACACAGCTGAGCCGCTCCAGGATTCCTGACCTACAGCCACAGTGAGGACAGGAAATGTTTATTATTGTTTTAAACTGCTAAGATTAGAGGGGATTTGGTGGATGACAGCAGGTGACTAACATGTTTTCTTTTCTCTTAGGTAAACACCTAGGTGTAGAACAGCTAAGTCATATGACAAGTTGTTTAACTCTATTAAAATCTGCCAAATAGTTTTCCAAAATGGTTGTACTGTTGTCTACTCCTATCTGTACTATGTACAAGTATCATTTGGTTTAATCTAAGACTCATCTCACCAAACATGCTCAACAGGACCTTCAATACAGGGCATGGGTACAAGGAGCAGGACCCTTGTTACACCAAACCATCATCCTCTCCTGCCTGACTCCTTTCAAATCAACCCAGGGCCGAGGCCAGGCCTGGGGTAAGTCCTGGGCCTTCCACAGGGTGGAACTACCTCCTAATTAATCACATAAATGGCCTTGGAAGGCATTCTGCTCTTCAGAACTCACAAAGACTGGATTTCTCATAAATGCCTAGACTCTGTCTGGGCCCTTCCTGCCCATGTTCACAACTGAATTTGCATTAACAGGAAAAACATTCAGGGTATTTTCTCCCCCATCTGCAAATTTCAGATGATCCCATGGTTCTAGTCTTGTCCCAGTTATTTCTGGAAGTTCTTAGAATGTCTGTCTCACATGACATTAGCATGGGTCCCCTCCTGGAAAACCAAGTCATTAAAAGGCATGTGGGGAAAGCATCTTGCCATGGCCCTTCTAGACTTCCCTGAAAACCAACACTGTGGTTCTTCAATCCCATCAGTTCTATCAATTTGTCTCCCTGAAGTTGCCAACTCCAGATACCATTGGTCTGTATGCTCTGCAGAAATGGAGGAAAGGCCTTGTAGTAGATGCTATGGTCACCCCTCCAGGGCCCTTCGCCTCAGCCAGAGCACCCATCATTCACCAGATGATGCAAGGGCCATCCACTCTCTGGCCTGTGCTCAGTGGATGGGTAACCCTGGGAGAGGAGTATTCTTCAGCCTCCTCCTACCACTGAGTGGCAGAGGTCCACTGAGGACAGACAGCTGTATGGTCCGTTCATCCTGTCCTAGAGCTCCCCATGGGATCAGGCTGAAGTTAGAATCCAGCTGGGACCTCAGCCCTGGGAGTACCCTGCCCCACCCAGACCTGCTCCATTCCCTCTCTGTATGTTCTTCCAAGAGCACTTGCTCTTACCCTAGGAAAGAAATCACATCCTCCTCCCAACATTGGATCCAGGACACTGTTGCAACTTTACTTCAGCCCCAGAACTTCACAAAGAGCCTGGTGAAATTAGCTCCTGCTTCTGCTTACACCTGTCTCTGCAAGCCTAAGAGGCAGTCATGGGACCAGGAAGGAGTCTAGATAGTTCACCACTTGTTCTACGTGACTGCCCCTCCATCTCCCCTACCCTAAGAACCTCTTCTCCCATTCAAGCCTGCTTTCTTGCCAGGTTTTACCCGTGGTATGCTCCACTATGTATTGTGCATTTATTTAACCTTCAAAACAGCCATGTCTCATCATTATTATTAATATTCCTTTTTTTTCCTACAGAGAAAGGCAGAAGGAATTTACTTAAAAGCTAATGAAGCTTAGGCTCACTGGCATGGGCCTCTTCCAAAGCAATTTTGCAATTATACCTTTTATTCTTCTATTTGAAAAAGGGCTCCCAAATTGCATCAGCTCAGGGCCCACAAAATCTTATTCTGCCCTTGGAGAAACTGAGGCCCTTGAATAGTGAGGTGATTTGCCCAGCATATGGATCTAACAGACAACAGAAGCAAAACTTGGCCCACATTTGCTGCTTCCCAAGTTCTTTTCCTGTCATCCATCCTATAATAATCTCTGAAATCTCTCCAACCCCCTAAGGCTGTCTCCAGGAACCCAGCCCTTGTTGTTCCCTGACTACCAGCACACAATCTTCCCAGCTGCCAGTTGTCAGCCCCTCTCTCTGCTCTGGCTCATTATTGTGGGAATCTTCCAGGATAGAGTGTTTTGGGGCAGAGCTGTACTTAAATCTCAAAGTAGAAGGGTGTCTATGCGCATGCCATCAGCGAATACAGACACCCTCAGAGCCTTAGTAGAATAGGAAGGTGTCTGTTTTCCATGTCCTCTCCATCAGCTAAGGCAGAAGATTCATAGGGTATCTATCCTAAAGGCACTGCATAACTTGGACAACAGTGTATCAGCTAGCACTTGCCATGTAACAAATCACACCAAATCATAGTGGCTTAGGACAATAATGATGCATTTAGGTCACAGTTCTGCAGGTCAGCAACGTAAATTGGGCAGTTAATCTCAGCTGGGTCACTCATGCAAATGTAGCCAGAAACTGGATTCAGTTGATATATCCCATCTGTCCCCCAGAGTCATTCATGAGCAGCCCAAGATTCTTCAGTGATGACTGGCAAGACCCCCACTAGGCAAGTAGGATTGGAAAAAATCTCTTAGGACTGAGGCTCAGGATTCACAGCATAACTTTCCCCACATTTTATGGGCCAAAGCAGGTGATAAGCCAACCATGAGAGTTAATTTCATGTGCTAATTTGGCTGGGCCACAGGTGTGTGGTCAAGCATGATTGTGGATTTGTAAATATTGTTGTAAGGATTGTTTGGGTTTTGTTTTGTTTCATTTTGTCTGATGAGTTTAACATTTCAACTACTATACCTTGAGTAAAGCAGATTACCCTCCTCATCTAATTAGTTGAAGGCCAGAATAGAACAAAGCTGACCCCTCCCCAGCAGGATGGAATCTCTAGCGCCATATCTTCAGACAGAATCTATAACTCTTCCTTGACTATTCACCCTTTCAGCCTATTCTGCAAATATTAAATTTACCAAGCCTCCATGAATATATAAGCCAATTCCTCAAAATAAATCTTCACAGACACCTATCCTGTTGGTCCTGTTTCTCCAGAGAAGCCTGACTAATGCAGTAGACTGGGTTCAAGGGGGTGGAAAATAGGTTCCACCTCCCAGAGGCAAAAATATGTCGCAAAGGTTCTCTGGAAGGAACTTACACGGCCATCTTTGCCAGTGAACCACTGAAGGCTCAGGAACAGGGTGGGAGTGAGCAAGGGCTGGAAGCTGCAATCCTTCCTGCAGCTACTCAGAATCACACTGGTGGAACAGGGGAAGCCAGCCACTTGTGCACCTAGAGCAAGGCCAAGTGCTGTGTGGGGCTTTCAGAGCCTAGGGAGGCCCTGATACTCAGATTCTCCTGGTCCAGTCAGGTGGCCAGTCAGCCCAGCCTTGTAGGGTTCCTGAACAGGGAGGGGCACCACAAGTAGATTTGGAGTGTGTCTACCCCTCCCTGGTCTAGGGGCCCCGTGAGGCCTATGCTGTCTTCCACCCTTCACCTCAGAATGCAATGAAAAATGGAAAAAGCTGTTTCATTTCCTCCGCAGGATCTAATAGGCTCCGAGGGGCCAGTAATCTAATTCTCCTATATTTCCATCATAACTGACATGATGGCTGGCACACACTGAGCCCCATCTACGGCCCCTAAAAGAACTAACAACTGAATAGTTGGCTCATGCCAGACCTCACACAGAACTTTCAGTGCCAAAGCCTGAGATGTCTATGCTTAGGTACAGAGAGGAGTCCAGGTCTCAAGTAACCAGGACAAGGGGCAGGGGCTGACCTGCCTAGCCCTCTGTGAAGTCACCCTACAGTGTCCTCCATGTTGCCCCTGTCCCATTGTCCCCACTTCGGCATGGCCTCCCTCAACAGCATGACCAGTGGCCAGTTCCCAGCCCATTCATTCTTAGCTTCCCCTGGTCCCAGACTCTGTGAGCCTTGTGCAGACCCTTGGCCTCAGTATACATGCTGTCCTGCAGGATTCTCTGTCCTACCCACTGGACTCAAACAGGTACAGCAAGTATGGGTGGAGACAAGTAGAAGAAGAATGTATTTGGTGGCCAGGTGCCAGCCTATGAGACACCCAGAGAGGGGCCTCCCACACCAGAAGAACACTCAAAATGGGTTAGGAAATATTGAAGGACCCCCAGCACTCTGAGAGGCTGAGGCAGAAGGCTCACAAGTCTGAGATCCTGTCAAAAAAAAAAAAAAAAACAGAAACAGAAAAAAAGGGAGAGGGGACAAAAAATATAGTTCAATGGTAGTGTCCGTGGGTTTTATCCCCAGCAGGAGAGAGAAAGAGAGGAAGACAGAGAAAAAAAGAGAAAGAGACAGACAGACAGACAGACAGACAGACAGACAGACAGACAGACAGACAGAGACACACACACAGAGATCCTGTCTCAAAAACTAAAAGAGTAGAGGATATAACTCAGTGTGAGGGCCCTGGACTCAACTTTGAGTATGGGGAAAAAAACTGTGGAGGACCCTGGACCCACAGGCTCTGATCTCCAGCCCTACATTTGTCACAGGTCTTCTGTGTGATTTGGAGCTGTCACTTCACTTCTCAATTTCTCAGTGTCAAGTGGAGATGAGAGCTATGAAAAGTGGGTCTTCCTGGGGCTCTCTCCTTAAGGCCATAGCATTTCAGGGAGCCCTAGCTGCTTTCCACATAAACATCCGCATGTCCATGCCTGGAAGCTGGCTTTCCTGAAGTACAGAAGGCCACAAAGCAGGCGGAGAAGCAGGGAAACTAACATCGCCACCATCTGCAGCACATGGGCCCTGGGACACCATGACCCTGGGCACGTGTTCTGCCCGGATGTCCAGAGCTTCCCGACAAGACTCAGCTCCAGCTCCCAGGATGGCAACAGACTTAACAGTGCACTGGCCTAGGACTCTCCTCGCCTCGTCACCCTGACCTACTTGAACCCAAATCCTTGTCACAAGGACTGTATCTAGGGGATTCCCAATGAAGACATCATCCCCCATCCTATGTATGACACAATTAGCCTCAGATTAAGATGATCCCAGAAACTATGGGGAGGTAAGGTGTCTGACTCAGGGCTGGGTGGGCACCTTGCCAGGCCTCTCTACTATTCTCCATGCTCACAAGAAGGTGGCAGAGGGTGCTAGTGGGACCTCTCTGTTGTCCTGTGGCTCAGAGGATAGAGGCAGACAGGAATTCTAGAGTGAGCAGGAGGTGAGTCACCAGCAGCTGCCCGCCTACTCCTCCCTGACTGAGGGTGTTGCAACCTGTTCCTCCACCATTCCACCTGAAGAGAAGACTGGGACAGGCAAGAAGCCAGTGGAAATTTCATTATCCAGCAAGACAGGGATTTCTTCTGGCTTCCTGCAGCAAGAGAGGCAAGCATCCCTTCCTTGATTGGGGGAATAGTCAATATGCTGGTTTGCAACTCCCTCCAGCCCCAGCTCAGACCTTCCACTCAGACCAGCTGTTCTACGTCCAGCCCACTCTCCACCCCTCACGCATTGCCTTCTCTCTACTGCAGTAATCACCAGTTGGGCCCTGATCGTCTCCTGTCTCGAGTCTTCAGTAGCCTCTTTTCCAGCTTCTATCTTTTCTCTGTCTCCTGTCCACTCCAATCCATCTTTCTAAAATGAAACTTGCAGGCAGGGACATCTGGAGGGGGAGCCATACTTCAGTGGTAAAGTATGTATGGGTCAGGCCCTCACTTCAATCCCCAGCATCACACAGACAAACAAAAGAACACCCAGCAGGATGTCACAGGCCTGTAGTCCCAGCTATCTAGGAAGGCAGAGCAGGAGGATCACGAGTCCAGGAATTTGAGGCCAACCTGGGTAACATGGTAAGACCAAAGGAAGTGATGGAGGGCGAGGATCTTTCAAAATTAGGTTGGCAAACTATAGCTCAAGGACCAAGTGCTGTTGCCTGTTAGCTATTTTTATGCGGCCTATGAACTAAACTAGATAACAAAGATATTTCCTAACTTAAAGCATAAATTTCATCCTACTTAAGACAATGGTTTCCTTGCCAGCCCCATGCTATACTTCTCACTCCTACATCCTAAGCTTGCACCTGAAACACTCACCCACTCTCCTTGCTGGGCCTAGTTGGCTACCTGAACTTTAAGTCCCCCTCCAGATGTCCCTTTGGCTGGATCTAGGCCTGTCATCCTCAAATCTTGCCTTGACTTCCCCAACACTACTTCCTATGGCAAGGCTGGACCTGCAGGCACCCATACAGATGTGGCTCCCAGCTGTTTGGACACTGGGTAGGAGTTGAAAGGAGAGGAAGCAGAAACATTGCAGGGAACTTCTTACCAAACTCTTGGCTGAGGCTGGCTCTCGTCCTTGGCTCCTGCTCTCTATATAGTTGTCCATCATGGTTTTTGCTCCAACTGGATGGCCTGTCTGACATTTTCCCCTCTTCCTCCTCCCAGAGTAGTAACATCTTCTTATGGTTCTTAGTCCTAGAAGCTGCTCCTGACTGACTCTAAGCTCCTCCATTATCTATGCAGGACTCTCATATGTCACCATTCCAAGCATTTGGGATTCCAAGGCCAGCGCACTGCTACTACGCACAGAGCCCCCCTCACTCATTGCTTCTATGGGTGACTAGACACCAGCGGAATTTTGTGCCATGGGTCAACAAGCCACAGCCTAATCTAGCTCACAGCCCATTTCAAAATAATGTTTTATTATAATGGAACTATTTATACACTGTCTCTGGCTCTTTTTTTTTTTTTTTTTTTTT
>NDGN011493014.1:373-12062 GCA_002564285.1 Tympanoctomys barrerae | reverse complement strand
ATCTGACGAGCACACCTCTAGTTCCATCACTGCGGAGGCTGAAAACAGGATGATCACTATGAGTCCAAGCTGCCTAGTGACGAACTTTTTTTTTTAAGTAGCTCTGTTAACCAAAATGTTGGACCAACAAAATGGCTAATGATTGCTAAATGGAGGACTCTACAGAACATAAGAAGAAATGAACTTGTTTCTTCTACTTCCTGTGAGAGCTTTTATCTTTTCTGGGATGTCTGTTAAATAAAAACTAGCCTGGGAACACAGAGGCATTGCCTATACGGTTATGCCTTATTTCCCAACAAGAATAATGAAAATAGTTCCTTTGTCCATGGTTAAGATTAGGAAGGTTCACTAGCAGCACCTTGTTACGCTATGGGCATCATCAGTTCCAGTGCCTTGTTGGTGACACAGAGCCAATGTGGGTGCCAATCCATGAGATCCTAGCTTTTTACTGTGTTACCCATACTTAGTGATTCATCTCTGCCACAGCTGTCTAGTACTTTTTGGTAAAAGTCTAGAAAGTGGTGACAGGTTTTCCCTAGTCAGTGCTGGAAATTTACATTCTTTGGTGGAGCTACAAATAGGTGCAGGAAGGAATTGTAAAAACGTTACTGTAAACTACCTGCTGTACCTTTCCCATGAAATTCTAGAAAAGGCCAAACTTTGGTGATACTGAACAGACAGATAAGTACAGCGATCCAAAGGGTCAGGCAGAAGTTTAGAGGGTGATAGAAATTTAATATATCTTGATTGTGATGGAGGTTATTTTTTCATCAAAACTGAATGAATGTAACTTAGAATGGAGAGCACTACTGTATTTTATGTATAATGAAATAATTTTAATAAAGTGTTAACAAAAATAAGGCTAGAAATATCAATATTTTCAACATGGAATTAAGTGTTAACATGTTTTGTGCTTTTCTGCTTGAAAACAGATGCCGAGGTTGGGAGGGAAGCCCAAGTTCTTCTGCTAACCATATGCATCTTAAAATATTTTTTTTAAAAAGTCTTTTCAGCAAGCTTCCAAGCTCATCATGAACAGGAGATAATTTTTAAAATATCATGATATAAATTTGAGAGGTCATTCACTTGCAAACATCTCTCCCCCTATAAATTCTCTTTAAACCTGCAAAGAATGTGATTTCAAAATAAGGTTAGGCTGGTGAGCATATCAATCTCAGACGCTTTGGAGTTTTCCACCTTACTTTTATGATGTTTGATTAAATGATTGCTTGGTTGGTTTGTTGGTTGGTTGGCTGGTTAGTTAATTTGTGTGAAATATAGAAGCAAATATTAAGAGGATCCCTTTATCTCTGGCCCTAGCAATCAGCTTTGCCATATCCTTTTTCTAAGCCTGTAAGGTTCAGTACCTCTGCTGACATTGTCTGGCATTAGGCACAGGAACTTTTGCAGAAGTTGAGTGTTAAATGCCATGGAACTCCAAGCTCAGAAGCTCACGCAGGGGCATCCCTGAGGACCAGCACATGGGTAGGGTTAGTGTGGAGACATGAGTCTTCAGCCCTTGAGGAGTCTGCAGGCATCTGTTGTCATCTTGGTCTAAGGAATGTCACTTTTCTTCTTTCCTTCTACCCCTATCAGCGCTTTCTATTTACCACCTTTACACACTGCATCTGGTCCTTTTAACTTTGCATAGGGAAGTGAAAGAGTGTCCCCAGGAAAGCCCTACAAATGAATAAAAGACTGGCATCTTCATTGCAATGGAGAAGCCAAAATATAAGGAAAAGTTACAAATAGATTTTATTCTTAATTCCATAGGAATGAAAAAAGTAAATGGTAACATCTAAATAAGTTTTCCTTCTATTGTTTCATAGTTTCCATTTTAGTCTTCCATTAAATAACTTATTGGATCTGAATTTTGGTCCTGAGTCTGGACAAACTTTTCTGAAGTCCTTTTACCACAACATTCCTAAATTAACTATTTTATTTTTCCCTATAAAATCCATATTTTAAGCTGAATAAATTATTTTGATATTGTAGCATTATGGAGCCAAGTATGTAAAGATTAAAAGGCTCTTGAAAAAATAAGAGTATTTTAAGATATATTTGGTTAACAGAATAACTCAGGCTACCCTCCCAACCTTGGCATCTGCCTCAGTCTTCACAAACCACTGCCCTTAAATTATACACTGCTCGTAACAGAAACAGATATTACAGACAGGCAGTTACAGCAAACAAAAACAGATTTGCCCAAACAACTTATTATACTCAAGACATTCTTTTCTGTTTATAACAAATAGAAACCCTTGACTGTTAAGACTGCCTCTGAATCTTTCATATGTTGATATTGATTTTTTAAAAAATACATTTGAGGAATATCTATGGGAAGATTAATGCAATATAATTTGATTTTGTATAGCATACTTAGGATCTGAATTATAGTAACTCTACTTTAATTTACAGAATACCAGAAAGCTATGTACAATTTTCCAAATCAAACCAATAGACCAAATCCTGCCACAAGACTTTGGCCGCTCCCAACACAGTGCAAAACTCTGCAGCACATAGCCTCTGCAAGGGAACCCTTATAACCAAAAGGGCACATTCCAGCCATGAAGTACAATCAGAAGAAAACCTAAGCTATGATTGGATGACAGTGGCTTGAATCACTGCCTGTGAATTTTTTGGGCTCATTTACAGAATGGCAATCCAGCCTTCCAGAAATATATATGAGAGGAGCTTTGGAAAAACCGTGCGCTAGCACTGGCCCACCCAGCAGCCCGCTATGGCCACCAGCGTCTCTACATTTTTCTTGACTTCCTGCTCCTCATTTTTTAAAAGCAGAGAGATCAAATGATGCCTAAATTACCTTCTAATGATAAAACTCCATGGTGAAAAATGGTCTAGGGTTTATTTGGTAAGTTCTTTTCCTTGAAATAGCAAATTCACTATAATAAAAATCTTTATATATTTCTTCTTAAAATGCATGTTTTGTGGCTTACATGTTAGAATGATCAATATAATAATGACAACAACCACTGTAAGCCAGACATTATTAGTTTACATAGGCTAATTCAGTTTTCTCTGAATATAGAATAGGCATTATCAGTATCATTTTACAAATATGCAAAAGAATTATAATAAAATTTCTAAGCAAAAATTAAACCTCCCAAAAACATGAATGCTGGAAATTTCTCACCTTGGGACTTTTCAGTTCTTCATCTGCCACTAGACGCTAGCCCCTTCCCTCTTCTGCTGTTAAAAGTATGACAAGGGTACACTTGGATAAACTGACTGACATTCAGAAGTAAGAAGAAAATTGTTGGTAAAGATTTCAATGATGCAATCACAACAACCAGAAGGATGCCAGATTTTGGCTATACATAAACTCTACCATAGAGCTCAAACATGTAAGAAAGGTCATACATGTAACTGACAGATCAAGTCAAGAATCACATCTCCTCACTGATCAGGTGGAAAGGAGGAAGTTTTGGTATTCATCACCAATATCTACCTTGTGTCAGTTCCCAGGAAGAGGATTGGACCTTGTCTCAAAATAAAATATAGGGGCTAGGAGTATCTTAGTGCAAAGGCTCTGGATTCAGTTCCTAGGATAGATGGAGAAAGAACATTGTCTTTGGCATACAAAGCTTAGAAAGAGTCTTGTTCAAAGTCATGGCCACTAGGAAAAAAAATCTATTAGAAGTATTGCATGTGATTAAATCACTAAAAGTAAAGGTTTTAGTGCTCTTACAATTTCATAATTATGCCATAAGTAAGCTATAGGTCATCTTCATTTTCCAACTTTAACTTCTGTTTAATTCACCTTCTGATTTATATAGAGTCCCTGGGGTTTGAGAACCAATATCCACATCAGTGACAATGTCTTTGTGTGCTGAGATGTCGCCTCTTCTCTGTAAGCCCTTCTGTCATGGATGCCAGGGCATATTTTGTGCTTCTTTTTAAAATAGTTTTTGTGGGCACCAGGAATCGAACTCAGGACTTCGTGCTTGCCAGGCAGGCGCTATGCCACTGAGCTACATTCCCAGCCACCTTAATTTGGCCTTCTGATGCACAAACCATTTTCCATAGATGGAACAAAACACCTAATTCCTACAACTTACAGGAGGAGAGGTTTGTTGTGGCCCTGAGTTTCAGAGGTTTCAGCTCATCGCTGGCTGGCATCAAGAAAGAAATATGGTAGAAGTGTTGAGTGCAGGGAAGCTGCCTGCCTCAGTTACTCTTCTTTTGTTGCTGGAACAAATACCTGATACCCAAAATGAAAGAAGGAAAAGTTTATTTAACTCACAGTTAGTGGAGCTTTCATTTTATGCTCAGCAGGCTCCAGGGCAGAGTGGCACATGGCAGAGAGCAACCTTTCATGGCAGTGGCAAAGAACAAGAGAGGAAAAGGAGTGGCAGCAGCTCAGGCACCTAGTCAGCTCTCTACCCTGCTTACATTGTAATTCAGAGTATCTGCCCCAGGGCACTTACACCCATAGCCTAGATCAAGAATAAGTCACAAACACCAGAAGCTGCCCCATGACTGCATGAAGATTTGGGGAGACAACTAGGCACAAACCATAACACTGCCCAAGAACAGGGGAAGATACAGAAAATAAGAACTGTGAGGCTCAGTGCCTCATTATCCAATCAACTTCCAACATCCCTCTTTTTGATCAAATAATTTTTCATAGGAACATTCTTACCCAAATCACAACTGTAGGATACTTTTATTTCACTCAATATTCATGGCATCACAATTGACAGATGATTACTTTAAGAAAATAAGCAGAAGGGCCAGGGATGTAGCTAAGTGGCACAGTGCCTGCCTGGCAAGCATGAGCCCTTGGGTTCAATTCCCAGTACTGGAAATAAAAACCAAAAAGGCTGCAGGAAATAAGCAGGGAATTATGGGACAATAATAAAACTCACACATGAGCAACCTCACCCTCTAGTACAAAAAGCAAAGAAGCACAGAGGTGTAATGGGTGGAGGCCCTTTGTGTGAGCCCCATGATCCCCTGGAAAACATCTAAGGGTCTGTTTGTGCCCACGTGCACTCTCTTGTTTTAGCTCTACAAGCAAATATTTTATTAATAAGCATGAAACATATTCATCCTCTTATAAATTTTTCCTGAATAAAATTTCAATTATAAAGGATTATTCCACAGTATCTGAGTTTTCCTTAAGCACTGTAAAGAGTGGCCAGTTTAGAACCAGGAGGTGACAAGATGGCATTTGATCTGAGTCCATCCCTTGCAAAAGAAAATGTGCAGAAAGCAAGCATTGAAGGTATGTATATCCTTTGTTACTTAGAGTACATTTCATTCTAAATGGAACAAAATTCTAAGGCTTTTCAGACTTGAGTGCCCCTCATGTAAGGCCAATTAATATTGGTGCCCAGGGAAGCCTGGTTCCAGCGCCGTCCACGGGTGCTCACCCATGCCCCCGTGCCCACAGTGGGAAGCTTCATTGCTCTGAGACCACCAGCCATGGCTTTGATGGCACAGGAGACCTTGGCCTTTTAAATGTATAAACAACCTTTCTTTTCTAATCTGAGCCATTAGAGGAAAATGCTGTGAAAGCTTGTATTCTGAAATACCCAGGTTTGTGGAGAGTCGTGACAGTTTTCAATCTTACTGCCAGTAACAGAAGAATTGCATTAAACTAAAAATAACATGGGTGCAGAATGTGCCTTGGGCACCTACTGGGGCCTGAAGGGTTTCAGATTAATTTGAAACTGAGCAAAGGTAGAATTTTCTCTTTGCTTTTGCCCTTTTGTGGGTGTTGTAATCATGAGGAAAACTCATCTGCCTAATGAGCTCTAGGCACAGAAAGTAAAAGAAACTGGACAGGATTAAATGATCAGGCCACCCTCGAGATTTTCCTTTCCAAACCAAAATAAGTACTTATTGACTTTCTGCCATTCCTTAACAATTTTTCCTAGTGTACACTCAAGCACATGATTCAAATAAATTAATGAATAAATATAGATGATATGTTTCATTGCTTTGGGAGGTGTTAACAAAATTGAAGAAGGAATCTTAGTCTAGATGCCCTATGAGATGGACAGATTTCTTACAGTGAAAGGAATTGTGATTTCAGACATTTTATTGCATTTTGGCACCACCAAACTGATAAATGGTAATTACAATATTCACATAAGCCTTTGAATCATTTAAAACTCCTGAAATTTCAGAATTGTCCCTGCAAAATTAGAGTGCTTTCTTGATTCTCTGGTCATGACAGGTGCTAAACTTTATAAAATTTGCATCTTCCAGAGTATGTTTTTGGTGCGTATTAGTCAACAACGACAACCAAAGTGCTGTTCTATGTCTATCTAAGAAGCAGGCGTGACTGAAAATGTGACTTTTAGGCTTATAAGGATTCAGGGCAGAGATGACAAATGGAGAAGACACAGAACTAGAGTCTGCAGAACAGAATCTGCTCCTTTTGGCTCTGAGTCACTGGTTACCTGTCTTCTGCACAGTGCAAGGTCAGTGCCTGCCTGGAATTAGGAGCTGGCCCTAGTGTATCAGTCACGGGACACAGTGCAGAAACCACCACAGATGAGTCCATGGCAACAAGCACTCCCTGAAACAGGGTCCAGTGCTGATCAGGTGCAAAGATAGACATTTTATAGCCTCATTGGAGTTGGTTGATGTTGTGCAGTGAATTTTGTTGTTCATTCTGTGTTTAGAATTGTATTTCTTTCCAGGGCCAACCAGATAGCTCAGTGGACTAAAGCATCTGCTTAGGCAGAGCACAACAGCCAGGGTTTAATCCCTTGTGTGTCGTGCCAACTCCACCCTTGGGGCACGCTGAGATGGCAGTGGAGACTGGGTATGGTGGCGCAAGCCTGTAATCCCAGAGTTTGGGAGGTTGAAAACAGGAGAATCATTATGAATCCGATCTACGCAGTGAGAACCTGTAGATCCTGTACTAAATTAATAAAAAAGAAAGAAAGAAAAGAATTATGATTCTTTGCAAGAAAGAAATGTCAAAAGAACACTGGATCTTATAAAGGGCTAACATATTTAATTAGTTTCATCATACTAAATATGTCTCGGGTAGTTTTAAATGATTTCAACTAAGCTACTTAATGATAACTCATCAATTTATGACACAGAAAAGTGTTTCCCTGATGTATTGGAAAATGAAATGGTCTAATTAACTGATGAATAAACATAAAATCCATTTTCTGTTGTTGTTTCAACCATGGCTGAAATATATAATAACATAATGAGGCTATGAGGACACTACTGATCATCTTTGTAGGCACAGAGTTGAATACAGTATTGGCATACTCTAGATACTTGGAAAATACCTGTCAAATGAAATTAATCCTTTCTGAGGATCAACATGTGTGAACTGCCTCAGGATACATAACAGCTGCTTAAGTATGATTTATGTTTCAAATACAAAATATTTTGTGTAATAGTTTCCCTTTGCTGTGTCATTAGTCTCACAACAACCATTGTAAGAACAAGCTGGTTGCCCTATTTTGTGTCTGAGTTGATCACATGCAGTCATACAGGCAGCCTAAGTTGATTCTATACCTAGAAGACATTTGACATTCGTGTATTTGTCTCATTACTTCCATTTTCTTCCCAAATTTGATCAAAGAAGAAAACAGGCCACTTAATTGACAGCCCTCATTATTTTTTCCACTTAGCTGAGAGTTTACTGTGCATACCATACATATACACAATATAACTACCATAGTAATCTTCAAGTTTTCTCTCGGGTCCCCATCATACGGCTGCCTATTGTCAAGGACCACAGAAAGCTTGAATTCCTGTGATTCATATCAACCAAATTGATAACATTAGAAAATAAAACAAAAATTTAAAATTTTCAATATATTTGAAAATAAGAATAACAAATATATCCCATATTCATACAAATTATATTTATAATAACTATTCTAAGTAGTATGACATTGTTTTATATTTTTATAAATTTTTAAATGCTATGCTTTTGAGTTCAGTCTTTTGTCACAATTCTTATTTTCAAAAATTTTAAGAAAATTCAACTGTTTATATGTGTATGTGTGTGTGCATTCAGTTCAGAAATCATAGACCATTTTAACTGTCTATTAAAACACTTACAAACTACACAAAAAACTTGACCAGTGGAAGTTTATACAATGCTAATTATATAATAGTGAATCTGAAATTTTTCAATTAGTTTCTCTCTCACACATTAAAAGCCAATGGTCTACATTATACTTTGAAGGCGTCATTTAAATTACACAAATTATTTTATAACATAATTTTTTGATAATTTGGAAAACTAAGTTGCTCAGTTATACAACTATTCTAAATGTCGACAGATTTCACAACTTAATATTCAAAAATTATAAATGTTAACATTACCACTGATCTCATCAGAGGACTCAAGTATTGAGAAGCCCCACCTCAGAGTGACAAATATAAATTTTCCAAAGTTCTAATTTTCATTTAGAATTTCTAAATTTGTCATTAACCACAAATACTGTTAGGCGTTTTTGTTATAGTAACGGGCTCAGTTTTTTTTTTTCTTCTTAGTTTAAAATATGCCTAGCATATCCTCAATTTGGAATAACCATTGACGGTTTATCAGGTATTCTTTGAAGTAAAATGGCTCCATGTGTAAAAACTGTTGCTCACTCATATGTTTTCTCTGGATTGTTTGCTCTGCATACACTGGTGTTTCTTGGAAGATCTCCATGTGATCATAGAGTACTATACACTGTTACAAGCAAAGGCTGAGGTGTAAGGAAATTTAGTACTCATTGCTCCATGAAGAACACTGTTAGGTGAAATGGAATGAATGGTGGTAACAGGCACTTGCAATCCAGAGCACCTCCTTTCTTCATTATTGCCTTGGCTTTACTATTACAAATGTCACCATGGTTTATTTTTTAATCAAGTGCTTATATCATTATAAAGATGGTTACTACCTCCTAGAACCATGGAAAAGGGCTTCATGGGGTATACTTTGAGAGCCACTAGTGTACAAAAACAGCAAGTTTTCATGGAGGTATGGTAAAATTGTTCAAGGAACAGAAGATTTCATTGACCTAAGTAATGACTTCTATGTCATATAGTTATGCAATCTGAGGTGTGTTTTCTCAACATTTTTGGAGTCATTTATTTCATTTGCAAAATGAATTCACAAATGTAACTGACAGAGGAGTTGGTAAACTACTCCTGGGTCCAAGCCCCTTTGTCACCTTTTTTTTAAAGGGCAGTGACCCTGATTTAGTCTGCATTTATCATGACTTCTCATATGTCTCTGTGTAATGCAGTTTACAAATGCAAATGGATATGTCAGTGCTAGATGATTAAGACACATGGAAAAGACACTTTCTATACCTGACCTTGTGCTGCCCAACATAGTAGTCATGACTCAGCTGTAGCTCTTGAATGGGAGGAATGTGATTAGTGAGACTTATGATGTATTTTCACATAGCTCCACACTTCTCTCCACCATCTTTTTATCTCAACTTCAGGGGCTCCTCTTACCATTTCTTGTAAAGCAGGTCTTGTGGGGAAGAACCCCCACAGCTTGAGTTTATCTGAGAAAATCTTAATTTCTTCTTCATTTTTAAAATAGGGTTTTGCTGGATGCAGTAGTTATCATTGATACTGTGCTTTCCTTCCATATCTAAAATAAATCATTCCTTTCTTCCCGGCGTAAAATGTTTCTACTGGGAAACCAACCATTGATCTCATGGAAGCTTGCTTGAATGTGTGACAAAATTGTTCTTATTTTTATCTCTTTGTATTTAACTTTAGGCAGCTTGATTATTGTGTCCTCTTTTTGCATTTGTTCAATTGGAATATTTTGAGCTTCTTAAAACTATGCCCTTTTTTCCCCTCAGACTTGGGAAAGTTGAAATCAGTAAGCTGTATGTATCTTTATACCTTTTTTATTCCCTTAAATTTCCAGAGTTATATAGTACCCCTTCTTCTTTGATTTTCTTCATTCATTTCTTTGACTTTATATTTTCCCATGACCTACCTCCATGTTTACTGGCTCTTCTGCCTTACCAAGTCTGCTGCTGAACCCTGGATTTGCAGCTTCAGATCATGGCCTTTTATACTAATTTCTATGTCTTTGCTAATATTCTCATCTTGTTCATGCATCACTTTTCTGATATCTGTCTAACACTCTTTTAGTTCACCAAACATAGAATAACCTACTGTGTTTATTTTCTGGAGTTTCTTATTTGCTCCTTTGACTGGGCCACATTTCTCTGTTTGTTTGTTTGTTTGTTTGTTTGTTTGGTAGGATTTGTAATCATTTTCTTGGAGTTGAAAGATTGAAGAAACAAGCTCCCCCTATCTTTCATATTGGCTTCATGCCAGGGAGGATCTTTATCAATCAGAGATGGGAGATCTTAACATCACTTAGACTTGTCCGGACTCTTGTTTTTAAGCTGTGTATCTAGATGTCTCCTCAAAGCTGCACATGAGGGTATGTGCTCGTAGAGTAAAGATGTGGTACTGAGATTAATGAGTAGATGATGGAAGCCTCAGCCTGGGTGTGAGGGTCACCAATCAGTAGGTGTGCAGCCCTTATGAACATGAAGGGAGAGAGGAAGGTAGGCTTGCTGCTACTGAGTGCTGCTGCCTCCGGGCTGCCCTGCCATGCTGCCCAACCTATTATGAACTGAAACCTCTATCCTGTGAGCCTTTCCTCATTTAATGTTGATTGTCTGGTATTTTGTCTCAGCAATAAGAAAAATAACTAAGACACTTGTGTTGCGTGCTCACCTCTGAGATGAGTAGCTTCTACACTCTACCACTGGCCCCCTGGGTACACCACAGCAGGTGGCACTGAGGTTTTTCCTGCAGGCCAAATGTTGGACAGCCAGCCCTCATTTCTATCTGCTCTGCTAGTATGAAAGGGTTGCTCAAGCTCTCCTGCACTGTGCTGTGTAGTAAGAGTGAGGGCCATGCACACGTATGCTAAATACCTAAGTTTTCCTATGGTTCTCCTGGAATTTTTTCTTAGTTTTCAGTGGCCCGATCATCTACCTTCTCCTCTAGAGTCCCACACAGGTACTCTGGCCCATGTTTACTAGCACAGTGTTTCTGCAGGGGGAGGAGGGCCTGTGGCTTCTTGATTCACCATCTTTCTCCTATCATCTTCTCTCTTTTTGTTATAAATCAAATTTTATTGGAACACAGCCACATTCACTCATGTATTGTCTGTGCCTCCTTTTGCACAGTAGCAGGGTTGAGCATTTATGACAGAAAGTATCTGTTCTATAAAAGCCTAAATATTTTATCTTTATTGTGTTGAACAAAAAGTAGATTTTCCTCTATAGAGAAGCCACAGAAGGCTACTACATACCAAGAAGTCCTCTGGAGGATAACTGATATTCATTTCTGACCATTTTCTTTATTTTCTCTAGATGACTCTGTTTACTTTTGACCACACCAGGATTCATCGTGTCCTTTCCACATTCCTGGGATGTGCCTCCCACAGGCCCTGGCCACACACTATCTCACCCTGGGAAGGTCCTTCCATCAGTATCCAGACTCCTAGCTTGCTCCATTGCCTTCAGATCATTATTCAAGAGTTGTCTTTCCAAGGACTAGCAGCAAAATCTAAACTTTTAAATTCCTCATCACTGTGTAGTCTCATCCCAACTATATTTCCTCCCTTAATACTATTCATTCATTATCTTTCTCTCTCTCTCTCTCTCTCTCTCTCTCTCTCTCTCTCTCTCTCTCTCTC
>NDGN011492995.1:3227-26489 GCA_002564285.1 Tympanoctomys barrerae | reverse complement strand
CTTGCGCTTGCCAGGGAAGCGCTTATTCCACTGAGCCATCTCCCTGGCCCCCTTCTTTTTTTTTTATGTTTTTTTTCTTCTTCTCACACTTTATAGTTGTGCTCAAAACACATAACCAAGCCAGCCAAATAGCTAAGCAGATTAAAGTGCCTGCTTTGGCAGATGCAGGGACCGGGGTTCGATCCGTAGCATGCCCTGTCAGCCTCGACCCTGGAGGCACCCTGAGAGGGCTACGGAGACTAGGTGTGGTGGCACATGCCTATAATCCCAGTGCTTGGGAAGCTGAAAACAGGAGGATCACTACAAGTCCAATCTGTGTAGGGAGACCCTGTACTAAATACATTAAAACAAAAAACAAAAAATACATAACCAAACCTTTTATGAAAATATCAACACTATGATAAACTTGAATTGATGACTTCCCACAATGGCTGCATCTTGATTTGAACAGGAACCTTGGTATATATTTGTAAGGTACAGACTAGGACTGTCAGTGTTAATGGCTGGTAATGTATCTAAATGGTTGTAGAATGTGTGTAAATTATGTTAAACTGTCAAGGCCCATTGCTATATAACTCTAAGTGGAAGTTTTATAATAATAACTTGCATGTGTTTAGCGCTCTTATCTCTTAACAACTTCTTTCAATTCCATTACTGCATTTGCAAATGTACTGAAAGTTCACTTTGAGTTCTACCTTGCAGTAGTGATTTCTAAGAGGTTTAATTTATATCAGCTTTTTTCATTAGAAAATCTGAATTCTATTTTATATCTACCTCAGGATTCATATAATAGTGAGTTACCACAGCCTAGTTTTTGTGTAAGTTAGGGACAGTATTTATTTTTTAGAGTCACTTTAAAATTTCCATTTTTAGTATTCACAAATAGAATTCTTTGAAAACAGTAGCCTAACAGGTGGTCGTGTGCACTGGTGTGTGACAGTTTTAACAAACTATATTATAAATATATAAAAAACTATGTTTTAAACACATTTCTTTTTCTCTGTTTCTTCCCTCTTTCTTTCCTTCTACTTCCTTCCTTTAAAAAAATAGTAACAAAAATTAGAAATGACACAAAATTTCACTAAATAAAATAATATGAATTTGACAGTATTTGTTGTACTGTATAATATTGCCTTCAGCTCTGCTGGCCCATGGAAAGGAGCAGTTGATGCTTAATTCTTTTTGTCTTTCTCACCCCCTTCTTACTTTCTTATAACATTTAATTCCTGTTTCCAATTTTGCATGTAAATATATGGTAATCTGATGTACTCCCCATTTTTGCCTTATGAGTAAGAAAATACATAATCCCACTTTTTACTTTTTATAAAATATTTGGGGAGTAGAGAGGAGTACATTTTCCAGGAAACGTCAGCTTGGCCTGATCTTAGGTCATCTTAATCATATCTCTCCTGGTTTTATGTTTGAAACCCTAACTGTGATTGAAGGGGGTGCTCCTGCTGTGACAATTAATGGGTCATGGTGTTCTGGGCGTGTTTGTGGGTGATTGGCACGGAGGCCAGCCAACTGAGAGAAGCCCTGTCCAAGGTGCCAGTGCTCCTGGCACCACCCAGTAGGCTTGAGGCCTGGGTGGAGCAAAAAGGGAAGTAACATCCTCTATGCCCCTTCGGAACCGCTCCCATCCCCTTGGTCGCCTGTGGCTCTGGGCTCCTGTTTCTTCATCCTTTCAGCGCAGGCTGGCACTGGGTGCCCCTGCAGAGCTTGGGACCTTTGGCTGTAGAGCAGCTGCGCGCTGACCTCTGCTGTTCTGTGGCTCTTAGCTTCTCCTGTGGAGCAGCCGCTGGCTCCTGCTTTCTCCAGGACGCGCGTGGCCACCGCGACGCTGCCGCCAGCATTTTCTCTGCATTCTGCTTCTCCTGAGAAACCCAACCAGTGCCTGTGCTGTTCATCCTGTGTGCTGTTCTCTTCAAAGGAAGCCCATAATCCACCATTGCTTCTTTTGAAAAGAAAAACCAAAGCGAACAAGGAGATAGAGTAAAATACTTGACTGTTTGGTGGCTTAATGTAAACACATCTTGATCTTTTCCTGTGGCTAACGAGGAGGATTGCTCCGACTGAACTATCATTTCACTTGGGCTGATGTGTCCCTTGTATCATTTGCAGCATGTGTTAAGGACTAAAGCATATTTTCAAAAACTGATTTTATTTTAGCCATCTGGATAGGATAGTTAAGGTGCTGAGATTAGAATCAGTTGTCTTTATTAAATAAGGCATTTTTCAGACTCGTCCCAAAGAAATCTGACATTCTTTTAAAAATGTTCTGTACATGATAGGTGCTTGTGTTTAAATACCTGTTAAAAATGTATAGAGAACTCAAGAAAACAACCACAACATAATAGGAGATCTTCGAGCTTACATGCCAATTAAAATGCTTTATGAATCTGACGCTCAGCAGAGCCTTAGGAAGTGCATGTGTGTGGGAGGGTGAAGGAGGGATTGTGCGAGGAGTACTTGCTCTTTCAGAGAAACACAAATATGTTCTCTCCTCATCTCTACTTTGGCGGGACCTGCCGGTTATGTAAATGCAGTCAGGCACAGGATACTGCGGTCGGAGCCCCAGCTCCACATGCCCTACTAGACCCACCCTTCCAGCAGCCTGAGACAGCCACAAACAGCAACCCACTAAACAAAAAACCTTCTACTATGGCATGCTGTGGTGCTAGTTCAGATCCTAGGTACACAGATCCAATGTTGCCTTTTTTCTGGCTTGACCTTTGTTTTCTTTTTTCATCATGACAAATTCTTGCTTATATAAAGTCATCACTTTGCAGCTTTTTTCTTTAGTAATTTATTTTCCAGAAGAATCAATCTCTCTCTCTCTCTCCTTCTCTCTCTCTCTTTCTCTCTCTCTGTCTCTGTCTCTGTCTCTGTCTCTCTCTCTCTCCCTCCCTCCCTCCCTGCCCTTGCCCCCCTCCCTGCTTCCTTCCCTCTCTCCTTCCCTCCCTCTCTCCCTCCTTCCCTCCCTCCCTCCCTGCCCTTGCCCCCCTCCCTGCTTCCTTCCCTCTCTCCTTCTCTCCCTCCCTCCCTCCCTCCCTCCCTCCCTCTCTTTCTCGTTGGTCTGTGTCACACTCTCTGATGAAGTTGGCTGCCATGCCACATGGGCTGTTTGTTCTTTCTAACCATTCTACTGTGGACAAGGGACATTTTAATTACCTTAGTTCACTGTCGGATCATTAGCACTTAATATGCTCTATGAATAAAATGGACACTCACTACATGTTTTTAATCAAATAAAATCAACAGGATTCAGAAGAGGATAACGTGGACGACAGAAGATTAGCATGTATTGATTTCCTAATATATGCTCATCTTTTCATTAGGAACTTTAATTCAGGGCTTTATAACCATTCAGCAGGCTTAGATGTAAAGAGGCGCACACTTGTAATCCCAGAGCTGGGGAGGTTGAAAATAAGAGGATCACTACGAGTCTGAGCTGCATGGTGAGGCCTGTACCAAATACATTTGAAAAAAGAAAAACAAAACAAAACAAAAAAAGAAGCACCATCTGTCTTTCATGGATGAGGAAGCTAAGAGTCTAACTGGTCCAGAGCAAGGCTCTCTCCTAATCTGATTTGTTAAACTTATATTAAACTGCTTCCTGAGATTGTGAATTTCCATGAACTTGCTACTTTTTGCTTTTATTTCTGTAATCAGCTATGAAAGTTGGTGGCGTCTACCATTTTCAAGTCAATGTTTGAAATCTGTTTGTTCCCTTAAATTGCTCATATTATGTAAATAAACCAATTTTAAATTAATTCATGTGTGTCTGCTCATGATTCCTACATGTAATAACTCTGACATCACAGTTGTATGTAAACTATCTGACAGAGTATCAGAGTTTGAAATCTGATCTTTTATGAATAACGTTTGGCACCTAAGCAGTGAATTAACCAATCAACTAACATTTATAATTTAAGATAAACTTTGTAGCAGTGAGAGTTGTACAAATGTAACTGATTATGATGAATGTGCTCAGCATGTTTTCATTCTTGCCAGTCTACTGAGGCAGAAATTAGCTAATGAATAGTGTACATCTAATTGAGGAGAACAAATTCACGTTCAGAATCAGTAAGATGAATCTGTGGAAAGAACTTGAGATTTCACTTTTTCAGACAAAGATGGACCTTTAAAAAACACACTCCTGTTTCTTATCACTAGGGCTTATGTCCTTTCTGGATGAGGTAATGGAGACACTTTTAATTGTCAAACTTTATTTTCCTGTCACTTTGGAAGTGACCCAATTACCTTTGTTTCAGTATAGTCTGGCTCTGATGCCTTGTTTTTCAAAGTGTGGTTTTCTGGGTAAAGGGTCCTCTGCTCGTGACTGTGAATGTATCACTCAATCCAATTTTAAAAATAATGTGAATTCCCCCAATTAAAAAAATGCAGATTTTGTATCTTATTTTTTTATTACTTTTTTAGATTAATACAACATTTTCAGGGAGTATGAATCTCAGTTTTTATCAAGTCACTGAGATGTTTTTTAGTGCAGTTGCTTCACTTGATCTTAGCCAAAAGGCTGAGCAGCGATAGTGCAGTTGCTTAAAAGGATATTAGGTGCTTAACTTAACCTGGTAGACCATAATTTTATTCTCTTGTTGGGGATATGTTTGACCTAGCTCCTGGTAGCTCTGTCACCAGGGATGTCTACCACATGATAGGCGGGACAAGTGAATTGTCCAGTTTGGATAGACTATTGTAGTAGCAGACCCATGGCCACAGAACTGTAGGGGTTTCCAGCCCTTCTTGTGTTGCATTGTACAGCTAAGAGGGAACTTGTTGCCCTGAGCCACACCTTCCTGGCACAGGGGCTGCATTACCATGTTGCCTTCTCTTTAATGATGTACTCTAATCAAATAACTGAAATCTGTTCCTGGCCTCCTACTAGTTTGCATGTTAATTAACTTTTTGTTCATCTTGAAGTGAAATCATGCTGCCCAATTTGACAGCAAATGTATTTTATAAGCAACAAAGCTCATTCTGAGGCCTGAAACTCATTCTTCTTAGTTACTCAAGTGATTTTGCTACAGTCCCTGCTTCATCCTTACCATTTGTACTGCTGTTTGCTTGCCTGGAATGATCTCAGCCGTTGGGTCATCACAAGTATGTGTGTCCCGCACAACTCCAGCCTCTCCTTGGGGACTTACCCCTTCAACCCTTGGCAGCGCATTCCAGATGCTTGTGCCATGCCTGGTAAAATAGAGGCAGGATGAGTATTTTGTTGCCTCTATTGAACTCAGTATGCTAGAACACTGCCTGTACTTAATAAGTAAGTACAGAACTCCTGGAAAAATCTGTGGCTACACAACAATAGGCTTGCAATCTTACTAGCGAGGACCAGCACTCTTTAACTCCTATAATTTTTCTCAAAAATTTAGGTGTATATAACTCAGTGACAGGGTGCCCCTGCTCTAGAATTTTAAGCAGTTTGTACTTCAGCTCAAGAATAGACTCAGTCTTATCTCTGAAAAAAATGACTGCATGAATGCTGAGGAAGGGGTGTCCAGTGTTACCAGATTCGGGTATCACTTTCCATTGCGTGATGTGTGGACAGAACATTGCCCAGGGCTTATTTTGTCTTGTTGGCTGATGGGCATGGTAGGTGTGCTTGGTCTGGGCTTCAGAAGGGTGGGGGAAGGGAGAAATTCAGAAAAAGGGCCTGATTCTAGGATAGTTATCATCCAGAAATTGATACACGTAACTAGTTTTGCCTTAGGAACATGAAAATAATGAATTGATTCATAAATAAATCTATTTAAATAATCTATAAATGTTTTGATTAAATCATGAAGATTTTAGGAAATTGTGTCCCTATTTTTACATTGTCTTGTTCCTACCAGACCCAGTTCACTTCTCTGGGAAGGAGCACAGATATGATTGCTGCCTCAGTTTCCCTTTTCTCCTTGCTGGGATAAAATACCTGACATCCAAAATTAAGGAAGAAAAGATTTATTTAGCTCACAGTTTGTGGAGATTTCAGTGTATACTCAGCTGCTCCAAGGCGGAGTAGCACGTGGCAGAGGGCAGCCATTATTGACTGCAGAACTCAGCAAGGAGCAGAGGGAGCGGCAGCTTCTGGCTTCCACGGAAGGCTTTCTCCACACTTGCGTTATAGGCAGGCTACCTGGGATGGGGGCTCAGAACTCAACAAGTCCACGCCCTCCTCTTGCACAGGATGAGGATCTTTACTAGGTAAGAACCTGGCTCCCTGCTGAGTTACTTAATTAAATTTTTAAACTTCTCAAGTTGATACAGTGTATGAATCAGTACAAGCTACCCCTTGTCAACTTGTCAACCAAACATATTTTTTAAACCTGTTTCCATGTAACATACACATGGTTATTAACATTCTATAATGAACATTAGAACAAAGGTTTAACTTATTAAGAATCACTGTTAAGTGTATCAACATTATATTACATTAGAGCCATAACATTTTGCCACTGGGCCCCACAGAGAATCATGTACCTCCCTTTATGCAAAAAAGCATTTAGTCTTATCTGTAAGTGTTGCCAAAATCCTAACAGTTTCAGCATTGCTGAGAAGTCTAAGCCCCAAGTCAGACACTTCCAACATTTAAGGCACTAGAAAAATAGTATGTCCCAGAAGGTCCAAACAGCAGGATACAGCACATTGGGACCAAAGCAAGTCCCTAATCCCGCAGGGCAAACATTAAGTCCTGTAGTTCCATGGTCAGCACCTGAGGCAATCTGTGGCAACTTGTGCGCTGCACGTGGCTCCCCCTGCGTGGCACTGCTGTTGGGTGTAGCTCCTGTGGATGTTTCTGGGGCCAGCTTTGCTCTCTCCTTGCGCTTCCTCAGACAATCCATGTCCCTTGCTCTTTGAAACCTTTGGAGTTTCCACTGAATAGGCTTCTTACTCACAGCTTTACACACTGCCTTCCCAGGGACACATGGCCTAGCTTGTCAGGCTTTCTGAAATCTAGGTGGAAGCCTTCTGAACCTCAGAACTGCTGCATTCTGAATGCACCTGAAACCAGTGCTATGTGGATGCTTTTTTGTCTCTTGGCTATAGGGGTCAAGTGCCTGGATCGCTGAGCGCTCTGACCCTGATTCCAAGGAACAAATCTTTTCTATTGCTGTTTTGGAACCTGGTATGGACACTACTTCCATTTTGGAACATGGCACTCTGGCTTTTTCCTCAAAGCTAAGTCCCTCACCCTTACAGTTCTGAAGCTACAAAGTGTAGAGAACTCTCGCCTCCTGGGATGGGGCATCTTTTCTGTTCTCCTGTTTGTCCTGAGCAATGGGGACCTCAGCTCTATCTTTGCAGTCCATGGCGTGCCTGGCACTTCTGTTCTGGCCAAACTCACAACGTTTTAAACCATCTTGCTGTACTCTTTGGTTTTGATTCTCAACGTAAATCTGAATAGAAGCCCCCAATGATAGCCATGCCACTGTTTTAACATTCCACTGCCTTGAAATTTCTTCTGTCAGATTCAGCAGTCTGCCGTGCTTAATCTCAGTCTCAGGTAAAGTCTCTGGACACAAGAAAAATGCAAACAAGCTTTCTGCCAAGCCATAACACACATCATCTGGAGTCCAACAGGCAGTGCAGTGCTTCTCTCCATAGAAACCTCCCCAGCCAGGTCTTCTAGGCATTATTTCTATCAGCATTCTAGTCTTCTCCAGTGCTTCTCTTTTCGTCAACAACTCAGAACCTTTCCTATCTCTTCCTACTTGCCATTCCCAAAAACTCTCGAGCAATATTGTCAGGTAGTCACAGCAATAACCCCACTCCTGGTTCATAATTCTGTCTCAGTTACCCTTTTCTCATCATTGGGACAAAATAAATCACAGTTTGTGGAGATTTTGGTCTATACTCAGCAGGCTCTAAAGCAGAGTAGCACATGGCAGAGGGCAGCCATTACTGGTGGCAGAAAACAGCAAAGAACAAAAGAAGGGGCAGCAGCTGTGTCTTCTAGCAGGCCTCGCTCCCCTCTTTACATTATAAGCAAGGTACCCTGGGGTGGAGGTGTAGAAATCGCACGAAGTCCATGCCCTCCTCTTGCACAAGATGAGGTTGTTTACAAGGTAAAAGCCTAGGATTCCTGATGAGTTACATAATTAAACTTTTAAACTTCTCAAGTTGACATAATCTACCAACCAGTACAATTGCTTTGTAGAGTCTGGATGAGTTGTCAGACCGCACGTGTAGTGAGAAGTGGGCTTGCATAGTGAGGAGTGGTGTGTGGTCCTGAGTGCTCCCACACAGGGCTTCTTCTGCACCTTAGCAGCAGGCAGGCAGGCAGGCAGGAGAGCAGGATGGGCTCAAGTTCATGCCATGGCATTAGGCTCTATGCGTGAGAATCCTGGCACTGCCTTCTCTGGGAACGTGGATAAACTGTGTGACAGCTCCCCAGGTGTCTGCCGCCCCACTCTCCCTCTCTCCTTCCTTCATCTCTCTCTTCTGTTTTTTTCTCTCCTTTTCTTCCCTTTTTCCTCTCCTCTTTTAAAACATTGTCAATATTGGGAATCCAATACAAGGTATTGGTAATGAGCGCCACTCCAGTCCTTTTTCATTTTCTATTATGAGTCAATGTCTCCCTGAGTCACTAAATTGCCTAGATTGAGCTGGAATTCACTGTCCCTTTGCCTCATCCTCACAGAATGCGAGGATTATAGCTGTGAATCCCCTTAGCTGTCTTATTTCTTTGGAGAAAGGATCACCCTGCATAGTTGCTCCTGGACTTGAAACCTGTGTAGAGCAGGCTGACCTCTAACTCCCGACTCTCCTGCCTCAGTTCCTGGAGTCCTGGAATTATAGGAATGCATCATCACAACAGGACCTCAATTTTCTATTTTCTTTTCTTTTTCTTTTGAGGTACTGGTGATCAAGCCCAGGGTCACTGTCTCACTGAGCTACATCTCTAACCTCCTGTGATCCACTTTATTCAGTTTTTAAAAACATTTAGAGTCAATGTCACAGTGTGTTTCCCAGGTGGGATTCTAATCTGTGATTCTCCTGCCTCAGCCTCTGCTCAGAGCTGGGGTGACAGTTTGTGCTGCATTGTGTGGTGGCCCTACAATTTCTTATTTATTTATTTATTTATTTATTTATTTATTTATTTATGATGTATTTTGGTACAGGGTCTCACTACACAGCTCAGATTCATAGTGATTGTCCTGTGTCAGCCTCCCCAGGGCTGGGATCATAGGCGTATGCCACCATGCCTGGCTTTAGAATTTCTTATTTGTGGAGGTAGTAACTGTAGTGTATTTGTTCCATGGTTTTGAAGGTTTTATAAGAGAATGTATGTAAAGCTTATAACCACTCGCAAACACTAAGTTAATAGCAATAACTTCAAATTTTTTTGAAAAAATAATTAATTAGTTAATTTGGTACAGGGTCTCACTATGCAGTTGAGACTCATAGTGATCCTCCTGTGTCAGCTCCCCAATGCTGGGATTGCAGTGTGCCCCATCACATCCGGGTTCTGGGCCAGCATGGCATGTGATACCACGGATTGAACGCAGATCCTTGCACTTGCTAAGCTGGCGCTTAGACTGCTGAGCTATCTCCCCAGCCAAATGGCGACAATTGTTCTTCTTACAAGTCTTGTAGTGCTGGGGGTGAAAGCCCAGGCTTAACGCAAGCTAGGGACGCTTTCAGGTACTGAATTACGCTCTTAGCCCTGTTAGCCATTTTTAAAATTTATTTTTCTTTTATTTTTACAAGTACATGCTTGAGGTACACGATGGTTATGTTTATCATGGGGCACTGACAAAGGCACGCAACATGTCTTAAGGCTTTTTCATCTCTTTCTTCCTCTTCCCTCTCTCCTACCTCCCGCTCTTGGTCCCGTTCCCATTCATAAAAGATCTTTGTCACTGTTCCTGTTATTATTAACGTGATTCTTGCTAGCGAACATCCTTCATGTGTGCGTGTTTGTATGAATGCAGGTTAGGGCGCATGAAAGCTCTGCACATTAAATGAAGAGGGCAGGCTTTCCACCTTTTGGAGTTTTGTCATTAGAAAGGAGAAGAAAGGCCTCCTCAGCTGCAGCTGTGGTGACCTGGCGGAGCCCCTCAGCGCAGGCATGGAGTTCATCCATACCAGGCAGAGTCAAGGCTCTGAAACCTTGAGTGTTCATCCATTTATTAAATATTCTTATTCCTACTTAATTTCACACAATTCAACAAAAAGATGACTTTGTAAGGTTATCTTATAAGAGGTACACATTTTTCTTTTGTTTTTACCTTATCCCTCAAAACCTGAATTAAAATTAAAATTAAAGGATGAAGTGACAAACATGTTCAATAAAACTTCACAACTTGGATCTTTCTTCTGAAAACATCGTATCTTTTTAGTTCTACATGTTAAGGATGGGGGCGAGTGTGGGCAGTGCTGGGGCTTTGTATTCATTTTTCTCAAAGCCAAAAGCATTTGAAGATGCTGGTTGTGTGAGGGGTCACAGGGAGGCACAGGAAGGCATCAGGATTAGGCTACATTTGAATCTTTTACTTAAAAATAATTAAAGACACTGTTGGGTGCCGAGAAGAATAAAAAATGAATAGGATCCAGCTGCTGCTTTGAAAGGGATTACAGGAATAGAATTAAATGCCAGAAAAATAGCTTTCAAAGAAAATAGGAGACACTAAATGGAAAGTGGAATCAGTGTTCTTTAGGAGATATTACTCCTAGCTTAGGGCCTCAACAGGAGCTTTGAAAAGGAACTGGTGTTTGAATTTGGCCTTGAACAAAAGGAGAACTGTTAAATACTCGTGAATGAGGTGGAAGGAAATGCATCCTGGACAAAAGAGCTAAATTGTATTAAGAAGAGAGGCATAAATTAGAAAAATAATTATTAGAAGCAGTGAGTCACAGTTTTTATCCCCCAAACCCTAGTCCCTTAGAGATAATATGCACAAAAATGTTCTATGGTGAAATTAGTTTGTGAGACATTGAGTACTGTTATCTACCCTGGAGATTTTCTGCGGAATCTTCTGGGAAAAGTGTATTGCATACCTGCGCTAGCTCTGCAGTTTCTTGAACAGCACGTGCCACACCCAACACCCTGCCTTAAAGGAAGAAAGGCATGCTCTGCCTTATGGCTTTTAGGCAGTCAGTCCATGACCAGCTGGGTGAAGGGCAAAGATGGTGCGCCGGAGGGCACAGTGGAGGAAAGCCTGTCATCTCGTGGTAGTCTGCAAACAGACCAAACACGGTGCTCCAGAGGAAAGGGTGCCACTTGTAGTGCCCAGGTCATGCCTCTGTGACCCCCTGGGGCACACCTAGGAGTATGCTTTCCATTGGCAAGATGTTCCTTATTCCACCAAATGTGACATAGCTCCATGATGGTCACAGTGATTGCATTTCTGGTTGGGACCTGGATAGTTGAGCTATGCTAGATTGAATTATGAGCTTGCTGGTTTCTTTATTTCAAGATCAACTTTCGTTGAAGATGTGTTGGGGTGTGATGTGGGAAGGGGCAGATGGTGATCATTACTTGTGAGAGGTCAACGTCATTGGATTAAGAAACACAGAGCCAATCAGCACAGTGCACTCCTGTGTGGGGCTGGTTGCATGGTCGGTGTGGGGACTTGGGCACTGCCCACTTTCCCTGGCCTGGTCCTGTTGGGCGGTACTCCTCTGATACGGGTCCCAGCCACTGTGCACTGAGCAGCTTCGTCCCTCTGCGTTCCTTCCCCATGATACTTCTGCTTTAGCAGATTAAATCTTTCCTCCTTTGAGTTGTGAGCATTGTCCATTATGTCCAACAGTGGAAAAGCTACTACAATGTTATTTATACTAGCTTGCTTAATTACAAAACTCTCATGTAGTTAAATATACAAAAATATTACAAAGCAATTTCTTGTGAGTGTTTCCTGGGAAATAATGGTCCACGATGACACTGAAATGAGGTGGTGGATGATCTGAACACCGGGGTAAAGAATCTGTAAGTGACTTGCAAATTCTCCAGTGGCTGAGTCATGCCCCGCTGTGCCTTTTAGGAGTATAAATTCAGTTAAACTGCTGACTGTGAGATGGGGTGGGGGAGAGACTGGGAAGAGACTGGGAGAGAATAGTGGTGGTAAACCTGCGGCACATATGTTACTGTGTTTTTCTTTTAAGACAAAAGATATTAGTGCACAAGTTGTTTTTTCTGCACTAAATCCTCAGTAGTCAACTCAAGTGCATTGCTGACACTTTGCAGTAAGTAAGTGGGTGTTGGGTTGAGGTTTGGGCTCTGGGTCTTTAAAGGCTTTGCCTTCACTGATAGAGAACATTCTGCAGGAGGAGTTTCCAAGAATACTAGGCTTACGGTGAGATAGACCTGCTCTGAGGTGGGCATGCTAACCACAGGAACAAAGGTTTGAAAAAGTGATCTCCTACGAGAAGAGCCAGCCATTCTTGGTGTTGGTTGTTTGAGGCTTTTACGTAGATTATTAAATTCCACAACTCAACTCCCCACACACACTTCGACAGCCCCATCATCAAGGTCTATCCCTGCCTTTAGTCACTGCTTTTGGGTCAGTGTCTTTCAATCTTAGTGGTCTATACAGGCAGATTTGTTGAAATATCACTGGCTAATGATGTTTTTGAGGCAGAGGAATAAAGTTACAGAGAGCAACATGGGACTAAGCAGTGTAAGTACTTGCTGGTCTCTATTTCTGTGCTGAGAATAGAGGGTCCCAGACAAGGGTCCTGTGGGCTTTTGCACAAAAGCGAGGCTGATTGAATTCAGAGAAAAACAGTGGCTGAACCTCAGAGAGTGACGAGCCCCTCATCTATTTGGGTGCCATTCCAGGCCTTTCACAAGGAAGGGGAGTCTTCGGGACTTCTATGTGTGTCCCACTTATTTACGTGGCAGCGTGGCTCTATCCGGTTGTGGATACCGTGGCCTTCGGTGACTTGCTGCTCTGTGGAGAACCGTGGGCCTTGCCCTCTACTTTGCAGATGTTGATTTGGCAGAGCGGCAGCCGTCCTGGGACATCTTGCCGTGTCCTATTGACTTTTCACTGGCTGCTTGCTCTCTGCCATACTTTCTTCTCTGCCTGTAAATGTAAATTTTTTTTTTTTTGGTCGAACCGGGAATTGAACTCAGGCCTTTGCTCTTGCCAGGGAAGCGCTTATTCTACTGAACCGTCTCCCCGGCTCCTAACATAAACGTTTTTCATCACAACTTTTGCCACCATTTTCTTATGTACGTGTCATTTAATCTACTAACTTACTTTTTCATGGTTCACACAATTAAAATGCATTTGTTATTATAATTTGGTTGCTAAGGGCCAAAGAATGCAAACAAATTATTAAATAGATAACATCGAAAAATAAAGCTCTTACTTCAAATGGAAATATTGATCCAGCAAATTATTACAAAAAGACATAAACTTCACTAAATATGTAATTTATAAAATGCCCTGGAACATATTGATTCCTATTGTCATGAGATTAATGGTCCATTTTTCCTTCCCTTTTACAAAGATTCCTAGAAATGTGTGTGCTATGATTTGATGAGTTGAACCACTTTATGAAGTGTTCATCTTTCTGCATTTGTAGGTAGATGCTGTTTTCAGGTCATACATAAGGGGTGCAAAAATGATTAATCATAGCGGTTTCATTCCTGTCCTGTGGTCTCATTCCAGACAGATAGAGGAAGAAAAAAAGTCCACTAATGATTTCCTTTCTTTTTAAACAGAAAACTTGGTCTCTCTTAATTTTTTTGGTGAGAAAGATTAATTTTATTTTAGGTAATCAGGCAAGAGCAGCCTCAAATTGTCTCTTCTAAGAGATTTTTTTGGGAGGGATAGTCAACCTGTTTTTAAGATGTTTCTAGTCTTGTTTTAAGTTTAAAGCACATAGGATAGAAAATAAAAAAGAATAATTTAACATTTTAGTTCTATCACAAGATCGTACCACTTGAAAAGACTATTATGCTTTTTATGTCAGTCTCATTGATTGATTGATTGATTGATTGATTGAAGACAGGGTTTGCCATGTAGCCTAGGCTGGCATAGAACTCTCTTATCGTCCTCTCTCAGCCCTTCCAGCTCTGCGATTATAGCTGGGAGCCACTATGTCCAAGTTTCACTCAAACTCTTAATTTCTTGAGAGAAGAAATGTGCATTAGTTTATTTAAGACAAAGTCTGTGAAATCTTAGGCCATTTTGAGTTCTTCAGGTAAGAAGCATTCTCCCGTGCCGCAACAATAGGATCAGTAGTGTGTTAAGGAGAATTTGGTTACAGGCACAGATCTGGCTGTTGGCAAGAGGCAGAAGGGTGTTTTAGGAGGACATGTGGGAGCTAAGTGGAGTCCGAAGATGAAGTGAACAGAAATAGCAAGTGGTGGGGTGGCACAGGTAGCCTGTGCTACCAGGAATGGCTACGCGTGCAACCTAAGACCAGCTCTGCTGTCTTCATTTTTCTCTTTGTGTGTGCTGGCTTTGTTTGTTTGTTTGTTTTTCCTTTGAGGTTTGCCCTTTTTATTCTCTCTGCAGCATGACCATTGAGAATTTTGGAGTGATTCCAACTGTTCACAGAAAAAGAGTTATTATATTGGGCGATGGCGGTGGAGTGGTCTTTTCGAGTGATTCTAAGTCATCAAAACCAGACTCACACGTACTCACTCTCGTGTGTACACACACAAGCAATATATCCATGAATTCTTACCTTGCATGATAGATTGAATTTCTACCTGGGGAAAATAATGCATCACAATTAAACACAATGTTTTGTCAACAGACTTAGAGATGTGTACAGGACAGAAAAGGGCTGAGGCAGAGGCGCACCTCACGTGGAGTCCAAAGCCGCTCTGTGGGCTCTGGGTTACTGGCCAGGCCTCCGAGGTGGGTGGGCCTTTGTGTGTTGCTTAGCAATGTGCGTTCATTTGAATGGGCTTCTCCTCATGGACTGTCAGGACACAAGAGCAAGGTGTTTTCAGCAGGCTGCCTGAAGTGGTAAGCAAACCCAGACATTCTTGATAGCAAAAGGATTCCAAGATCAAGACTTTAGGTACACAGATTTATTGTAGAACTCAAAGAAATAATGTTTGATGATAACGCTGTCCTTATAACCAACCTCTACCATCTGCTTTTGATGCTAGTTTTAGTGATTTCAGGTGAAAGAACAGTAATACTGATCTGACTAGCAGCATGTGTGAGGACACGGGGGCGCGGGGCGGTGTGGTGTGTGAGGCAGGCCTTGAGGCTTGCCTTGCCTAACGGGCTCCAACTCAGGTACATTGAAGACTTAGGAGGAGGATTTCCAAGTGTTTTACCAAATGTCTGATTCCTACTATTCACCTAGTTTCCAATTGTTCTAAGATGAATATCTCTATTACATGAAAACAGACACCATAGCCAAATAGTAATCACTTCTTATTTCTCCACTCTTATCCTACTCTTTTAGCTAAGAGTGAACTTAGACCTCTGCTCTACACGTTTGCGTTCTTCTTATGTGCTTACAGATTCGAACAATCAGCAATTCTTTCTTCTTTTTTTTTTATACCTTTTTCCAAACTATAAGGCTGAAAGTTGTATTTTTCAACTATAATCTATGTGATGAAATGATTTCTCTTTTTTGCTTTACACTTTGTAAGAAAAAAAAAATAATAGCTTGATTTGCCAATTATCGTATTAAAACTAACATCAATTTTTATTTATTTAAAAATGATTTGGAAAAATACCTATCAAAGTTACTGAATAGACTTTAAAGTTTCAGAAAATGGATGATTTTATATAAGCAGCTAGAAAGTGATATATAAAATTGATAATTGAAACATGAAAGGGCTAGGGAAACAGGGAGTATATTTTATCTGAGCATAGAAATTCTTTTCCAAATATCCCAGTTGTATCTTATTGTTTTGCCCAAGAGTTGAAGATAATTATACCTAGGTGAACCATCTCATTTCTATCTTGAACAGTATTTTTGGTTTAAATTTAGGCTCTGTGGTGCCCCATCCCGGAAGTCAACCCTGTGGCTTGGACCTATGCTGCCACCACAGCTTGAATGTGTTCACTCCGATTTGGCTTGATAAATGTCCTAGGCTTAGTCTTTGTGCTGTCATTTCTGTGAGGTCTGCCTCCCCGTGTATGGCAAATCTAAAAAAAGTGTTCCTGCTGTCCCGGGAACACCCGCTGAGCTTCACCTGTACTTCCCTGTACCAAGTGGAAGGACTGCGCTGTGTGATGGTTTTTATTTGTGCCTGGACCTCTCTGTGGAACTCTAAGCTCTCTCAGGGGATGGCCAGAATGTCCTTTGTTGACACGTACTCCACAAATCTACTTGAAGTTCTTGTTTGGATGATAGTTAACCGTTTACTGCTTGAAAAAAGATGAAATCCCAGATCCAAGGAGAAAAGACCTTTTAGCCTTTGTTTATTAAAACTTTCAGGAAAAACTGTGCAAATAGTTGAGTTTAAAGTCTTAGGTTTATTTTAATGATTGCTTTCACTCTACATAGAAAAGAAAAAAAGAAGACTTGTGTGGAATTAAATTCATCGAGGCAAGCAACTTGTATCCATTTTTTAATTTCTTGCAGAGAGCTGCTTGCCTCTGTAAGCAGTTAAAGAACTGGCAGCGATATTTAAAGTAAGGTTCAAGGTTCAATGGACGTATGTGGCTCTAGTGTGGATGTCCGGTGGGACCGCCCATGACACAGCTCCCCGCATCCTCCCTCAGCGTGGGCACAGTTATTCATTTGCTTCTTACTGAGTGTTAGTTCTAAGTAGGTGAGGTGAAGGATTTCATATTTCCTTCAGTCACATGTTGATTTTCCCCTAAAGAAGAAGGTTGGTCTTAGGATATTTGTAAGCACTGCTTTGAGTCCCGGCAACCACATTTCTTAAGGGGAAGACTTAGAAAGAACAGATACTCTTACCAGAGTTTTTGCCCAACAAGTTTCTGCTGTAAGCGTTCAGTGCGTGGGCCTTTCTAATCTCAGAATTAGACTTTTCCTGGCTCCTCAGTATGGACAGTCAAGCAAGCTTAGCATAATCCTAACTTTTCAGAAGGCTCTCAGCTTGGATTGCTATTAAATAACTATTGTCAGTGATTGCAGCGAAGGCCACAACTACTCCTGTTCGCCACTGTCTTCCTCAGTTTGCACTACCCCGATTGGGTAGACCAAATTTCCAGTTTCAGATCATCACTCCTGCACCCAAGTGTTTGTCTTAAAGTTTTTGATCATCCTGTAACAGGAGAGCAAGCAACATGAACCCCTGTGCTGCCATTTACATTGTCACTCAGAATAATTGTTTACTTATGTGTAGACCTTTGATGTTTCTCCACAAAGCCCTGGTAAGACTGAGAAGAGAATGAGAACAGAACTCTTGTGTGGCTTCTAGAGAACGCGGTGGGAATGGCATGGGCTGGTGATGTGGGAGAGCGTTGTGCTGAGCTAGGAAGGGTTGTGGCGGGGGAGGATTTTTGAGTGGGAAAAGCATCAGCTTCAGGGCTGGGCAAAGAGAATGAGGTCGGTGAGAAGGGGATTTGATAAAAAGTCAGAAACAGCCTATCAGAGATATCACATTGCAGGAAATGGGGTCCTTCAGATCAGTTTCCTCCTCTCTCCCTTCCTGTCTTTAATTTCTTCTTCCCACCCCCCTCCAGACCTTGCCCTGCCCTACCTTCTCCACTCTTGCCCTTGTCTGTCTGTCTCTCTCTTTTTCTTTCTTTCTTACTTACTTTCTTTCTTTCTATTCTTGTGAAGAGGAAGAGGCTCAGGATCTGGATGTAGCAGATATAGCTTGTCCTGCATGCTTTGGGTCGCTCAGAGCATATTTTTAACAAGGATTTTTTATTTTTTTATTTTTTTATTTTAGGGAAGAGTCTACAGGGTGTTCAGGGTCTCACTGCTAGATTGGACTCCTAGTGATCTGCCTGTTTACAGCCTCCCAAGAGCTGGGATTACAGGTGTGCGCCACCACGCCCAGTGTCAGTCACCATCTCACTGCACTCCGGGGACGGGGCCAACCCAGCAGGCCCTGGGATTGAACTGCCTGGCCCCTGTACTTGCTTGCAGGCGCTTTAATCTGCTGAGCTATTTGGCCAACCCTAAGGATTTGTAGTCTTTTGTTCAAACTACTTTTTTTTTTCCTCCTAAAGGAAACATTTTATTTATAGCTTCTATAAATTTTAAGCATGCCCAACTTTATAATTAATGGGATTTATAAAATTTAGTGTTGGTAAAATATGCTTTAATTATTTTTGACATGATACAGTATCTTATGGGATTTAGCATCCATCTTTGCATAGAAAAACTAATCCTAATTGAAAACGCAAACAGATCCCCTTGTAGCAAGCCACTTTTCCTTTCCTTTCTCTCTCTCTGGGCATAGTTGGGAAGTAAAAGGGTCAATTACTCCAGCCTGGGAGATGAGCAAAGAGGTTTCCTCCTTGTATGAAAAACCCAAAGTGTAGGTAGAGAGAGACAAAGGCACAGAAGGAAGGAAGGAGCCCGAGCTTTCTCAGAACGGGAGGGGAGGGGAGAGAGGAGAAGGGAGCGCGCTAGGGGTTGAGGCGGTCCCTGCCTGTCCCAGTGTCTGGGTGGGAGTGCTGTGTGCTGCAGCCACACGCTGCCGGCCGAGAGGAGAGTGAGCTGGAGAAACAGCTAACTGAAGCAGAGCAGAAGTTTCTGGGAGTGTCATGTCCTCAGAAATTATAGAGGAAACAAAATACATTTCCTTCATTTTCTTTCTCTCCTACTGGTAGAAGAGATCCTGCCTGCTCCTCAGAGAGGATGACAGTTGATAAACGCAGCAGCGTCATTAGAGATGCAAAGCAAGGGAGAGGGACAAGCGACACAAACAGAGCTTTGGAAAAATAATTTTTCTAGTAATTAGGCAAATCAAAGATAGAAGGATCCGTTTCATTGCTTAATTTTTAAATGTTTATTAGTGCAATCAGGTGAGCTATGACCGTGGCAGATCCAGGAAAAGCCTTCAAAGTCTCAGCAGCTAATTAGTTTTCTTGCACAAAAAGCGATCTGTCCGTGTTAGTGTGATTTAATGACTCATACTCTCCACTCTTACTGGGCTTTGAATTCCCGTCATTAACCAGAGCCTCCATGCAGGACGGCACATTCACTTATCTTTGGTGAAGATGCATGCCGGGAGCCTTGCGGTACCGCGCCCAGGTCTGCAGCCGAAGTTCACTCTGATTGGTCCGTCATCCCGAGGCTCTCTCACAGCTCGTGTGCCGCATCTGTTTAGCTGCTGACTGGCTCTTCAATCTCACTGTATCATGTTCTGATAATATAAACATTTGCTCAGGAGGGAAAAGGGCATTTTGTTCATTGCAGGCAGAGTACTAGACGAAAAAGGGGAAAAGATAATTATACATAAATTGTTCTTTTCATACTATATATGCAAATATATGTATGTATATTTAAGAAGTTTTGAGTCTTTAAGTACGGCATGTCCTAGTCAATATCTGCTGAGTGATGTGAACACTCTCATCTCACTTTTTACAAAGTTTTTCCTTTTAGTTTGGAAAGAGTAAAATTTTTATTTTAAGATAAATGCATTCATGGTGAAGAATTTAAAAAATGTAAAGAAGCATCTAATCCCATTAATCTGAAAGCAAAATTTGCTTTTGATCTAACCTTTGAATCTTTTCTATGCATATGCATATTTATTTATGCATATATATATTTATTTATGCATATATGTTCTGTATATTTAAGCATCTTCCTCTAATTTTAATTCAAAAGAAAAGCCAGGACAGTATGTTGACTTCATAAGCTTCTTTTAAATTTTTTAAAAATAATGCTTATACATTTATGCATTTATAGTTTTATACAGTTTTCCCCAGTATGCTGCAAAGATGAGACATTGATTTACCATAGCACCAGCAGTAGTTTTGGTGTTAAATCTTGTTAGTTTGGACCTTTATCAGCGGTCATTTAGATTTCTTCAGATTTTACTTTTCTCACAGTGGAATACTACACAGTCACGAACAAAGGTGAATTGAGGCATTCATAGGTAAACACAACTTGAGAATATAATGTCAAGCGAAATAAGGAAGACAAACAAGCTCAACTACCACATGGTTGGTTTCTGTTATATGAGCAACACATTGTACACACACACACACACACACACACACACACACACACACACAGGAGGGGGAAAAAGTCAAGAGAGATAAGTAGGGAGAAGTTCAGACACTTCTACAAATTATATGTTATTCCTTTGTTTAAAAATTTCTTAAAATATATGTTAATGACTTCCATTTATATACCTAGTTTATCTTAATTTACCGAAAAGAAAGCTTTATTATTATCTGCTTATGTTTTGTAGGAATCTTTTGGTTTATGTCTTATGCGATTAGAAAGTAGTTTGAAGAGAATGAGATGCAGTGTATTAACTTTTGTTATTTCCCTATTTTATTATTATTATTATTTTTGTGTTTTAGGGAAGGGTCTACAGGGTGTCCAGGGTGTCACTATTAGATTGGACTTGTAAATGATTTGTGTGTTTACAACCTCCCAAGAGCAGGGATTATAGGTGCCCGCCACCACACCCAGTCTCAGTCACCTGCTCAGTGTGCCCCAGGGGCGGGGTCTGCATCACAGGCCTGGGGATTGAATGCCTGGCCTCTGGGCCTGCTTGCAGGCGCTTTAATCCGCTGAGCTATTTGGCTGGATCTCTTTATTTTATCTTGAAATTTACTCTTTATTTTAAGTAAAGTAAAAAATAAATAAATGAATAGAGATTGGATTCCTGTTATATAAAGCAATTGTCCTTTTCCCCCAGGATGTGGCCCTTCAAGTCTCTCTTACGTTACTGCTAATGAAATCTTCCTGAAACATAAATCGCACAGATGTTCCTGAGATACTCAGGGTAGCCTGGGAGCCAGCTGAGAGTGTGACATTTCTCCAGCTCTTCTTTTAACCTTTACCTTCTTTAAACTGGTACTGCTGCTTTTGGTCTTCTGTTAAAACAGTTCATAGGTCAGCTTTTCTTTTCTGTGTGGTTCTTTGGACTGCCCCCTCCGTGTAACACTGGTTACTGTCTTTCTGTGCTGCCCCTGTGTCCATAGTTTGTTTCTTTGCTGGTCGCAATTCAAGCCCTGTTGAGGACAAAATACTTGTTGTGACTCTGCTTCCCAAGGTAGGTCACAGTATTGGTACTTCATATGTTTATTGAGTTGCATTTTTCCATGATCCATTGAGCTATGATGACCTTACGAGGATTATCAGCCCCAAATATTTATATCACAAATTTAGCACAGCCAAGCATTTTCACCTTAATCAGAAGAGCAGAAAGTTCACCTCACACTTTTAGGTTATTTTAGAGGTATTTAGCCTCCCTGTGTCATAAACCTACCAGTGACACACAACCACCAGGACCTCGTGAAGCCTGTTATGAAGGGCGACTCAGTGCTTCTGTCCCTGTAGCAGCCTTGGGGGCCTGGCCAGCTTTTGTCACTGTCCTCTGTCCTGCTCCACTGGGCTCGCGGTGCTACCTCCGAGGACCCTCTCGGAGGAGGGGGCTAGCAGTAAGCTTTGGTCCCGTGGGCGCCTCACATAAGGGCTTGTGTAATTTGTGAGTGTGTCGTTGAGTTTTTCTTTCTTACTGTGTGTCAAGTGGTACTTTTTAAACTACTGAAATATGAACACAGTTCTTGGTGTTTATTAAAGCAATAGCTAACTTACTCATTAAAAAGTTGTGGTTTCTTTGATAGAAAAATGACCTTTTGGCCTTGGATATCAAGTGCAATTTATAAGCTGTTTCTAGATTTCTAAAAGAATACCACCCAAAATTCTTATTGATGATCCCTCTCTTTTTAATTTTGTCGAATGTAATTTGCCATAGAGAGGTCTGAGGTTGGGGCTGGAGGTCTGGCAGTTGACGTGCAGGGGGGGACTCTGCATGTTTTCTACCAGGCTGTGCCAAGCGTGAAGGCGCACAGAGGAACAGGGGTTGAAGAGTTGCCATCGTTGTCGTGGTCACAGGTTGGGGATGCTAATCTCCATCGCGAGGCGAGGAAGAGCTCCGGCCAGTCCTTATTCTCCTGCGTGTCATCTGGACCCAGTTGCTGGTGTTTGTAGGTGGGCTGAAGAGTCCAATGCATTGTGTCGAACCAGAGAGCCGCATGTGTGAGTCCCTAGTCATCAGCTACGTGACCTTAGCCACATCAGTAAACTGTCCCGCTTCTCAGTTTTCTGAGCTATAAAATGAGAACGTTTTCACCAGCCTTGTTTGTAAATATTAAATGCAATGAATATTGACATCAAATTGAATGTTAATTTTTTTATGTCTTTAGTACGGAGTCTCCAGGGTCACACTACACAGTAGACTCGTAGTGATCCTCCTGTTTTCAGCCTCCCAAGCCCTGGGATTACAGCACATGCCACCTCGCCCTCTCAGTCCCGGTCTCAGCACCCTGGGGACAGAGCCAGTGGGCAGGCCCAGGGATTGAACCCCCGTCTCTGAGTCTGCATAAGCAGGCACTTTAATCTGCTGAGCTATTTGGCCGGCCCTGAATGTTAACATTTTACATTAAGTAAAAATTAACGGAACTTAATTCTTGTGAATATTAAATGTATTATATAACATTAAGTACTTGTAAACATTAATTAAAAGCACCTACAGTAGCTTACACTAAATATGTGATTTAACCAAAGCACATAGCTGTTTGTTTTTTTTTTTTAATTAAACTTTTCCTGAAGTTCTTGTTTTCTACATAACACAGTCCATAAAGCTTCAAAATGGCTTTATTTCTTTGGATCAGCTGGACAAAGCAATAAAAGGACTAATGTTTTCCAGAAGATATGTGCTTAGAAGTAAGAAGTGGCAAAGAAACTTTTACCGATTTCTGATTTATCACCTATTTCATTCATTTAAGTGAATTACGTGAATGACGTAAATACCTTATGTCTTTACCACACTGAGAAAATTTCCTTTACGCATACTAGCAAAAAAACACTTTATAAAAACAAATCTGACCAACAGAGGTGAGCTGAGTAATTAATGTTGCCGGCTGGTGTGCAGAAAGGGAACAAACTGTTGCGCAGGGAAAGAGGGTCATGGATAAAGTCTCTTGCCAAGCACTGTGGTCTCGGAAACTCAGTGGACCTTGCAGTCCCTTGTGCCAGAGGAGGCTGTGGTGCTTTGCTACCTGGAGATAGGGAGCTGATTCAGGTAAAATCCCGGCATCCCATCTACTTCTAAACTGTAACATGAAAGTTGGAGAGAACATGATGTTTTTCTGGTGAGCATCTCTCTCTCTCTCTCTCTCTCTCTCTCTCTCTCTCTCTCTCTCTCTCTCTCTCTCT
>NDGN011492984.1:10067-20718 GCA_002564285.1 Tympanoctomys barrerae | reverse complement strand
TCTCTCTCTCTCTCTCTCTCTCTCTCTCTCTCTCTTTCTCTCTCTCTTTCTCTCTCTCTCTCTGAATCCTCTTGTGGCTCTTACTTAAACGCTCAATGTATTCTAGTCATCCAAGGGTGTAAATTTTGTCATTTGTGTATTGTTTTGCCCTGATCTCAAGCTCAAAAATAAATAAGTAAAATACATTTTTCTACAGCGTGATGTAGAAATGTTCCCAGAATAAAAATAAGCATGAAAAAAGCAAGTACTGGCAAGGGCATTCAGGGATTACTCGCTGGCATCTTTGGGCTGTGCTCAGAAATAAGTGAGCATCATTTGTTGCCATCCTTATGGCATTATCTCTGTTTGCGTTGTTATTAGGCTTGTAACAGCTTTTGGAGTCCTTGCCAGACCCTTTTATTTTAAAGGTCCAGGATGACTTTCTGTGCTTTTTTTTTAAAGTAAGTCAAGAAAAGCAAAATTCCAAAAGTAATGTATTTCCACAGACTGTAGAGGGACGTGACAAAATTCAAGTAGAAGTCCTTGTGGAATGTCTCTGTAACCAGTGGAATGAGGCCTCTTCCTGTGTCCCAGGGACTGTCAAAGCAGATGTGCCGTATCTGTGTCTGCCAGGTGCCTTTAAAAGGCTTCCATGGCTGGCTTGTCCTTGCTCATTTCAGAGTCATTTAAAAAATACTTTGAGAGCTAGCTGTGAGAATTACAAATCATTTTTCAAAGGTATGTACAGCTCTGCAAATTACAATGAGTTTACAGGTGCAGTCTTACTCTGTGTAACCTAGAGATGAAAGAGTTATCAAGGACACTGATGCTCATTGCCGCATCGATGAAATTCTCATGAATTCAAAAATAGTGGCAATAATCTCTCCCATGGAAATAGATCTATGAGGGTGGCAGGCAGATGGCATCTGATTTCCTCTGAATAAGGAGGCCTTGTAAAGCAGTATAAGGGCTCCAACAATAGGAGGAGCAGGAAATGGAGGCCACCATCCTTGGGCCCTTGATCACTTGCTGGAACTTAGAAGAATGCACTAGGTCAGTTGCTGTGGTCAGGTGCTTGTATATTGGTGGGCTGAACATCACAGCCACAAAAGCAGAGGAACCTCATATACTTAAAAAAAAAAAAAAAAAAACCACCTAATCAGGGCACGCATAAAACATGATCAGCAACCCATTCTACCAATGTGTTGTGCTATTCTGATAAGTACCATTCTGTCTTTTACTGGTTAAGGCTTTCTTAAATAAATATGTATGTAAAGCTGACTTTCCCTCTAGAAGACTGATGGTTTATCTGTCTCTATGTGTTTCTCAGTCTCTTTGCACATCCCTCCCTCCAGCCTCACCATTCTCCTTCCACACCACGCTTCATACTTCTTTTGCTGCATGCTGATGCCACTCAGCAATGTTAACAGAAATCCAGGAACCCAGTGAACTGCTGTAATAGATTTGATATTTCCAAAGTGCCCTGATTACTATAAAACAATAAAAACACTGTGCTGATCATCTATTGTTCTTGGATCGATATCTCAGATCTTGATCCTTCATCTTTCTAATGATGAATTTGTGCTGTCTCCATGACAACATTGTTTGGTGATGTGCCAAGATGTAAGGCTAATCATGACAGACAGGTGTCCTGTCCCTCAAATTATTGCCCAATTTTAACTGTATACCATAGTCAGTGTCACCATTGCCCAACAAATAATATGACTGTGAGGTCTTCCCTGGACCCTCTTCCCTTGTCTGTCCCCAATCCAAGATCTACCAATCATCCCTTCCTCACTGGGAGCCTATGTGTTCACACTTCCTCTTCTCTGTTCCCACAGGCAAACCAAACCCACCAGCATTAATAATGAAAGTATATACAAGAACATCTCTATTTTCAGATTCTTCTGGTTCCATCTACCCATCATACAAAAAAAAAAAAAATTGCTACCCACTCATGTAAAATATTCAGCACAATCAAGGAACTTTTCTCTCTCTGGTCTCCAGCTACTTGTAAGGCCTTAACTCTTGCCACTTTCCTGAGGTTTTTCATATCTATTAATTTGACATTCTCTTCAGGGCCTCTGAATATTTGGCTGGAATGCTCTATACCTGTCTTGGTGTTCATTGCTGAAACCCAATGTCTAGCACACACAACTTAAAAGAGGAAAGATTGGGCCGGGGAGATGGCTCAGTGGAAAAAGAGCTTTCCTGGCAAGCATAAGGGCCTGAGTTCAATCCCCTGTGCTTCCCTGGCAAGTGCAAGGTCCTGAGTTCAATCGCCGGTTCTGCCAAAANNNAAAAAAAAAAAAAAAAAGGAGAAGAAAGGTTTAGTTTGGTTTCCATTTTAGTCCATAGTTGGCTAGCTCCAAGGTGGATGGGCATAGAAGGGTGTGAAGCAGAGGAGAGCTGAGGAGCACTGCTCACAGCACGGTGGTAAGGAAGTAGAGAGAGAGTAAAGTGAGGAGCATGAGAGAGATAATCCCTTCCAAGCTACTCTGCTATGGACCCAGCTCTTCCAACCAGATCCAACTGCCTAACAGCAGTCAGCTGTAAAATCATTGCATGAACCCCCTGATGACTATGATGCCATGATCCAGTCATCTTCCAAAAGCCCCACCTCTGAGTACATGAGACATTGCACTACATTTAAATTATAACAACACCCCACACTGACCAATGCTTACTCAGCACCTTCCAACTTCATTCTAGTAAGATTCCCTTCTTACACCCTGCAATTGTTTTTCATTAACCTGACCATATTCTGAAGTATCTACTCAGTTCTCAGTGAATGGATGCTCCCAATATTTCCCACAAGTAAAAGAAAGAACATTTGCAAAAGGTTGGGAGTGAAAAAGATGGTGACCCACTTGTGGCAAAAAAGAGTCCAGTATAATTTAGCCAAAGAAAGTGAGAGACATATTTTAAAGATTACAAATTAGAATTAAAACAGAACAAATTGCAAGTGATACAGAATTTCGTTTAACAAAGTAATACGAATTTCACAGTATTTGCTATAGTACACAGTGTTTTCTTCCAACCAGTTATTGATATTACGATATATTCCCTTTTTCCAGTATGTATTGTACCCTTCAGATTCCATTTTTTCTCTTTCAGGTTCTCACACTAAGGAAATAATACAATGTTTGCACATGCAGGTCTGATTTATTTCACTTAAGAGTATGGTCTCTATTGCAGCCATTTACCAACAAAAGACTCAAATTTATCCTGTTTTATAACTGAATAATACTCCAATGTGTAAAAATACCACATCTTCTTCATCCATTCTTCAGTTGATAAGCATCTGGGTCATTTCCAGTATTTAGCTATGACAAATTATGCTGTTATAAACATGGGTGCACATACATTTCTGTGGTATGAGGTTTTCAGTTCTTCTAGAAAAATACCCAGGAGGGCAATAGCTGGCTTGAATGGGATTCCAATACTAGCTTTTGAAGGAATTTCTACACTGATTTCCATAGTAGTTGTACCAGTCTGCATTCCCACAAGCAGTGCAGAAGGATTCCTTTTGAAAAATAACATTGTATGAGATGGGGTGAAGAATAGGTTAGGCTATATAAGGGAGCAAACTTGTAAGCTATTTTAGTATTTGGATATTAATCTACTAACAATGACAAAATATGGAAAAGGTGTCAGCAGAGGAGCCTTGTAATCAGGTAAAAGATGAAAAAGTATTTGGAAAAGACCAGCAGGATTAGAGAAAGTCAAGTTTGTGGAGTCTTATAGGTAGATGGGTTAGGTACATACTGTAAGGGTTAAAGGTAGACAGTTAGCAGAAATATTTCCACAGTAAAATTGATAGTCTTGCCTACGGGCTATTTACATGCAGGCTTGGAGAAGCAGGAGTATTAAAGATTGGTCATAATATTCTCCCTTGAGCATATGGCTAGATGGTAATGCCCTTTATCTGAGAGAGACAGACTGTAAAAGAATGGAGGAAGAGGATGCTGAAGATTTTCATGCTAAATAGTTTGGGATTTTGAAACTTTCAGAGAAGTTGCATCAGTGGACAATATACTGGGTTGTATGTGTAAGTTTTGGAGTGTCAGCATGTAAGAAGTGTTTGAAGTCATGACATTGCACAGGGATATAGGAAAGAGATTGACTATGATATTTTCTTCACATGTGTTAGCCAAGAAACAATCTACTGAGATTTACCCATTCAAAACATTCAAAATCTTATTTAAAACTTACGTTTTCCATGAAGCCTTCCCAGATTCGCACTGCCTTTTTCCTTTCATTTCAATAACACTCATTACCTTTTAAAAAGTTGTCATTGGCTACATATATGTTTATAGGACTTTTGTTACTTAACATTATGTCACAAGTTTTTAGATGACTGGTATAGTGATATATATATATATATATATATATATATATTCATATTCCTGATAATTCAATTCTATTCCTTCCAGTAATATATATTCCTAGTTGGATTTTGTACATTTTGGGTATACTAGAATCATGAAACAATTTTAGTAACTTATATAAATATTTTTTTTTATTTTGGACAAGTTGCATATGTAACTAAAGAAGATATAATCATGTGATTTAGTCAAAATAGTAGGTTAGAATTATAGCTAGCCAGCACACTGACCAAAAATGAACATTAAGGGAAAAATGCTATCAGAAGATAAAGCCAGCCAAAGCCTTCCCACACAATTTCTCCTTCTATTTCAATGACGTGGCTAGGTGCCTTGAAATATCATTTACAGCTCTGTCTGTGATCCTACATAAATTGGTCTATATAACCCATATAAGGCTTCCTTATGAATTGACAGATGCCAAAAAGCATTATCCACAAAATAATGTTCAGTCCTCTCATTAGCTTGTCACAGGAGCAGTGCCACTAGTGGCTTGGCTGAGGGGGAGCACTCCAAGCTGATGGCAGTCTACCAGGGCAGCCTTCCCTGAGGCCACTGAGTTCCAGTTTATTTCCTCAGACTTCTCCTGAGCTGGGTGTGTTGGAGCTCACAAAAGGAAGAATGAGTAAACAAAATTTCTTTTTTTTTTAACTATATATATTTAGTACTTGATCTACAGGGTCTCACTACACAGATTGGACTCATAGTGATACTTCTATTTTCAACATACCAAGCGTGGTGGCACTGGCGCCACCATGCCCAGTCTCAATCGCTGTCTCAGCACACCCCAGGGTGGGGCCAGCGCTGCAAGTCAGGAATCCAATCCCCATGGCTGTGCCTGCCTAAGCAGGTTCTTTAATCCGCTAAGATATCTGGCCAGCCCCAACATAAACTTTTTTGATCAGATTTTTGTATCACCGATCAGGACATTCAGTAACCTTTCTTTTTGACTGGCCCCTAGTAGTTTGTCAAAAACTATTTGTGAAGTAATTCAAAAAATATTTGTATGAGTTCAGCATATAAATATGTGCTAAACAAGTTGGTAATTATCACTGCCTTTAGAAACTCACCATCAGGATTTTTTTCATCAGTACACTAAAGATGAAATTCAAATTTAAAAAAATAATAATGGTTGGCTTGCTGTCACACAGGTAGTGAAAATTTGAATACAGACAAAAAAAAATAATGTTTTCCTCCCAGGAAGATTATCATACTAACACTGTGAACTTATTGTGCCAACTTATTTCAGAAATATGCTTATAAAAACTTCAATGGCTGGAGGTGTAAAAGGCATTTATTCTTCCATCCCTGGTCTACGGTGCATCAATATATGTACATACAAGTTATTGTGATCACTTACTGAGAAAAGAGCAAAAATCCTATCAAGTGGCTACGTCAAGGTACTCTGGAAAACTCTTCAGAATGGAAAACTGACACTGGAGTCAAAGGAAGTAAGGATCCTGAGAAGTCCTAAGAAGCAAGAGAACTGACAGAGGAAGCACCTTTTGCAAAGTTCTTAAAGCAGGAGCAAGTGCGGCCATTTCCAGGAACTATGAGCAGTCAGTGGTGCTGAAGGAGGGTGAGTGAACACAGAGGCAAGGAATGCGATGAGCTTCGAAAGGCGGACAGGGACTAGAACGTGCACAGTCTATTTAGTAGTAGTAGTAGTAGTAGTAGTAGTAGTAGTAGTAGTAGAAGTACATGTTGCAGTTCATGTCCACAGCGCAGTGCAAAGGATGAGAGTCTGCCCTCCAGAAGAAAACAGAGACATCATCGTCACATAAGTATCGATAATGAGTTGAGCTTCAGAAGCTTTATATCAGATGTCCTTAAAAGCCATTGTTATGTTGTTAGAGTTGCCTTTCCTCATTGAATAAAGCGTGAGCCATACTGTAAGGGTGAAAGTAAAAGAGCAAAAAGAAAAATGAATTTCTCCCTATTCCCTGAACAATTAGAGAGTTACAAAACCTCTGGGCTGATAAAACTAACCTGCAACCTCCCAAGGTGTGCCAGGCAGGACATTCCTGCGACCACCTCTTCCCCCTTATGTGGATGAAGAGTTGGGTGCACCCTTTGGGATTCGGCACTGAGTGCCCTAATTCTGCCTTGAACACCACACATTGGCCACCACTTGTCACAGTTCACAACTTTGCCATAGTCAAAGGATGAGTGATGGCCCAGAGCCAAGGTCCAGTTTAAACTCCGAGAGGACCCAGAGGAGTTGTCTTGCCAGGGCACCTCAGTGTGGGAGAGTCCCAGGAAAACAACCCCAATCTTCAGTCTGTGACTTTTTTATTGATAGGACCAGGTAGCAAAGGTAAGGCATAAAAGGATACCTGTGCAGGCACTCATGTAGAGAACAGGGGAATAACAGGAACACAGAGTAGCCTGTTACAGGACTGGCCTTAGAGCCAAACTAAGTAATTAATCAAAGTATGACAAGAACAAAAGCTGTATTCTTTAAAACAGTGTGTTCTGATCCTACATGGACTTGCGGTCCTGTAGGCTATCATTTAACTTTCAACCATGCCCTCCAGGTAGTTTGAGGCTTATGGCTCCCAAAGTCTCTCTTGCCTGCGTATCCATCTCATACATACGGCTGGCCAGGTACATGTTTGAAGCGCATGCATTTTACAGTTGTCTTGGGGAGTGTACATGTACTTACCACAGCTTGTTTCTTTTTTATAGTCCCCTTCCCCTTCTCTCCTCTCTTCCTCCTTCCTCTTCTAATTCCCCTGTCCAATTTTTATTCTTATTGATGTTATCTTAACTCATATTACTGCATATGATGTTTAAACTCATTGAGGTTAGTAGGTTCCTGTATACGGTGGATCTCTATTCTACTGTTCTCCCTTCCCCTCCTAACCGAAATCAGTCTGAATGGCTTTCATTGAGAAGGTGAGACAAGAGTTGAAATAGTGGCTTAGATGAAGGCGGTACAGGGGTTGAAAAAGGGCATGGATTGGAGCAGCATTTAGAAAGAGAAAAACACGGGCCTTGATGAACTCGAAATGAGTGGACAGGATGAGGGCCGGGGAGATGGCTCAGTAAGATAAGCGCTTGACTGGCAAATGCAAGGATCTAAGTTCAATCCCTGGTTCTACAAAAAAAAAAAAAAAAAAAAAAAAAAAATGAGTGGATAGGAGAAGTTATTACCAAATCCAGTTGTCTGGCTTTGTAACAGAACAAATGAGTGAATGAGATAGAGAAAGCTGCAAAAGACATCGGCTTGGAGGACAGGAGTGACTTAGTTAGCACTTAGTACACACATAAGCTTTGTGTGATGAATAACCTTGTGGGTTGATTTGTCTGGGGTACAGCACCCAGTCACTTGTACAAATGTAGCTGTACTCAGATTTTTTTATATGAAATTACCATTCAACTTGGTAAACATGGAATGAAGCAGATTTTCCTCCACGCAGTGGAGTGACAGCAAACCTTTTTGCAGTGATAGCAAACCTTTTTGAGCTTTCGGTAGTGCAAAGGGCCTGCTGTTGGCCCACATACCCTACGTGTGTCACTGACCTTCAATGTGAGTACGCCTCATCCTGTCTGCGGGATGACTTCAGAGAAAGAGTGAAGTCCCTGCAGAAGAAGAATTGCGGCTTCCAGAATAGCCTCAGACTCAGGACCGCGATGCCAATTCTTCTTAGCAAATTAGTGTCCTACAAATTTCAGACTTGCCAAAGTAGTATCTGTGTAGATGAGTGTGTATGTGTGTGTGTGTGTGTGTCCTGTTAGCCTATTTTTCTGAAGAACCTGGATATTAGTAAAGACACAACTTTGTGAAATAAAACATATTTTATATATGCATGCAAAGAAGCTTTAGAGAAGCTATGATATTCAAAGGTTTTGGAACGTCATGACTGGCATGACTGTGAGGCATTCTCGGGGAGATATCAAATAAGAAACCGGATACACAAGTTAGAATCACTGGAGGCAGGTTTGGTCTGGAGCTAATAGTTATACGTTGTCAGCAGATAAACACATTTTAAAGCTATGGGAATGGATAAAATATTAAGCCCATTAAAATTTCCAGAAATTACGGCTGCTTCATTTAAAACTTATAGTACTTCTATAGAATAGACCATTTTAGAATAGAACATTTTAATCTCCCATTTGGAGATGAGAAATGAAACTCAGAAATTAATAATTTTGGCTGTAACCACCTTGCTAAAACAAATCCAAGAGGGAGTGTCCCCAAAGCTGACTCTGTCATTGTGATATTATTTTACTTTTCTTTTGTTTCCGTTTTCTCGGAAATTTAAAATCCATTTTTTTATTTTGCAAATAAAAGACTGGACAAATTCCTTGGCAAAACAGTAAAACCCTTCCAGCAGCTTATTTCTTAACACACATGAGCGATCTAAATTGTTGTAGTGCCATTTGACACAGTAATTCCACTTTTAAAACTTACCCTAAGGAAATAAACAGAGGGAAACACAAGGATATTTTGCATGAGAAGAACTATTATCAAATCCTTGTAATCCTGGAAACCAAGAAAAACCTCAATATTCTAAAGTATGTGAATAGTTAAATTAGTATCATTTACTTGGTGTTTGCTACCTATTCATTAAAAAATTCCAAATTCAAAAGTAATTTAAAACATTGAGAACTGCTTTGAAGATTATGTCAAAAAATACACACATGCATTTAATAATGTGTTGGAAAAACATATACCTAAATACATGCATGTAAAAAGAACTTGTAGAAAACATACCAAATAATGAGTGTTTATCTCTATGTTATAAGAGTAGGAGTAATCTTTATATTCTGCATACTTTTAAGTGTTTTCCAGATTTTCTGCAATGGAAATATGTTAATTTGTGCTCAGAAAAGATTTCTTTGTCTTATTTTTAATAAGCACTGAATTTGAAACTCTAGGAGCCAAAACTGTAAAGCTTCTATTCCCAAGCAAATTAAGCCATTTAATATGTTAGCTTCAGCTATAACATGCATTTATATTTTTATTAAAAATTTTAATGAGTATAAAAATACTTACTGCTCTCCTAGAGAGTCTTAAGAATTAATGTTTATACTGTGCTTTGGGATCATTGGATAAAAGGTGTTACATAAATACAATGCATTATTATTAAGTGTTATTAAAGTAAATTGAAGGCAAAGCATGTAATAAAAATCTGCCCTTGGCAACAATCTGAGGCCCATATATGGTTCCATAGTGCTTAGATCATATTTAACTATGAAAGTACCAATGCTAACATGAAAATATTTTTGCTGAGGTTTGGAATTAACAATGAACATGTACTATATGGCATTTAGTTTTTAATTATGTATTATATTTCATTGGAGATAATGAAAGTGTATACCACAGATTGTTATACCACTTAATAGTCACCAAAATTACCAAAAATCCATGTTACTTCATTGAACCCACACATGTAAAATTCATTTGGTAACTGTACTATTAAGCACCTATTGATGGAAGTGGAAGTTTTTTAATTTCAAACTACCAGCAAACCTTCCAGGTCTACAATTATATTTTGAGTCAGCTCCTACTTGTTCACATTAGCAGTGAGTATTAAAGAACATCAGTCAATTTAGTTCTTGGGTTTTTGAATTACAATAATCAGGAGAATGGCTAGTAAGATCTGGGCTTGGGGAAAAAGAGGGCATTCAGAGGGTCTCCATCTATCTACACAGGAAGAATGGAAAAGGGAAAAGAATTGTCAGTCTAGAAAGGGAGAGAGAGTTTGTGATTTATGATTTGGGATGTTTCTGGCTGCAGGGTCACCAAAGAACTGAAGGATGTAGGACAGACTTCTGAAAAGATCTAATGTAGGAATTCATTACCTTTAATATGTTATAAATATAAGGGAGACACATCTGCCTTGGAACTCATTCTGAATTGTATTTGTTGGCTGGGTACTTTCCTCTGAATGTGATTCTCTGTGGAAATTGGGCTACCTGGTACTCCAAGTTCTATTTTAGTTAAGAAGAAATGTAATTAACTAAAAAACAGATGAGTTATACACTTAATCACTCTTGTCAAATGTATATTAAATATCCTTGCCTTTTTATTATACAAGCCAAAAGAGAATGGTTCCATGCTTTAAAAGTTTAATTGTAGCATCACTTTCCAAAACCACATTTGCTAAATTGGATTAATTAGTACAATTAATCAACATTGGGAATATATACATGGGGATGAAGCTGCTACCTCACGTCATGTGAATTATCCTTCAAAATGGACAAATCAGGGCCGAGGAGATGGCTCAGTAGAATAAGAGCTTGCCTGGCAAGTGCAAGGGCCTGAGTTCAATCCCTGG
>NDGN011492982.1:0-11614 GCA_002564285.1 Tympanoctomys barrerae | reverse complement strand
AGAAAGAATGGTTATCATCAGGAAGCCAACCAAGAACAAATGCTTGAGAGGCTGTGGGAACAAAGGCACCCTCCTCCACTGTTGGTGGGCGTGCAGGCTGATACCACCACTATGGAAATCAGTGTGGAGAGTCTTCAAAAACCCATGCTCGAAGGTTCCCTTCAAGCCAGCTATTTCCCTCCTAGGTGTTTTTCAAAAAGAAATGAAATCCTACCACAGCAACGTGTTTAGAGCAGCTCAATTTGTCATAGCTGAATCTTGGGAACAACCCCAATGATATTAACTGAGGAATGGACAAAAGAAGATACTGTATTTTTACACAATGGAATATTATTCAGCTATAAAAAAATTTGAGGCTTTCGTTAGATAAGTAGATGCAGCAAGAGACTATACTGATAAGTGAAATGAATCAGATCCACATGTGCAAACATCATAGCATCTCCCTGGTGTGAGAATTTGAAAGAGTAAATAAAATCTGAAAGATACAATAGATACTGTGAAAGCAAAACCATTTGTTCAGTGGAAAAGAAAACTTGGGATGAAGAACAAGACAAATGAAGGAAGAGAAAAAGGTATATATGTAGAATAGTTTGGATAATTTGTACTGTGGATTTCTACTGGTGTTTTCAAAGGAGCAGTTAATTTTTTTATTCATATTTTTTTCTTTCTTTTGTATGTCTCACAAGTATTATTTATTATATTTTTCTGTTTTTTCTTTAAACCAAGCTTGCATGTTTATATCTAGCAACCTGAAAAACTAATTTAAAGATAGCATCATACAGCAACCATTGTTGAATTCTCCTTATTTTGTTTAGTGAAACTTTGTACTGTTTCTACTGCTGCTTTTTTTTCTCTATCACTTTTTGCATTCTTTCAAAGATAAAAAATGTATATTAACACAATTTAAAATTCACAGCAGAGTATTATAGTGTTATGAATAACTAGAAGTTATTCAACTTGCTTCATTAAAATTTTAACTCATTAAACAAGAACCAATTTCCCTTTTATTCTACTCCTGAAAACTATGCTTTCTCTGATTCAATGAGGTTGAGTATTTTTACATAGGCTATTAAAGTTAAAGTATACATTGTTTGTCTTCAGAGACTACCTCATTTCATGGAGCATAAGAACTTGATATTCCCACTTGTTGTCTAAGGTAACATTATATCCTCCTTTGTTAAGTGTGAATGACATTCCCATGTATATAGGTGTGGATAGTTTTCCTAAATGTACCACCTATCTTTGGATGTTTGCATCGCCCCCATATCTTTTTATTTATTTATTTGTATGTCTTTGCTACAGGGTCTCACTAAACAGCTTGGACTCATAATGATCCTCCTGTTTTCAGCCTCCCCAGCACTGGGATTGCAGATGTGTGGCGCCATGCCCAGTGTCGATGGGCAGCTCATCATGCCCAGGGGTGGGGTCCATGCAGCATGTGGTACTGGGGATCAAAGCCTGGCCCCTGCTCTTGACCAAAGAAGGCACTTAGTCTGCTAAAATATCTTTTTTTTTTCTGAACTGGGGATTGAACTCAGGCCCTTGCTCTTGCCAGGCAAGTGCTTATTCTACTGAGATATCTCCCAGACCCTCTTGCTAAGCTATCTTGACAGGCCTATTTCCATAGCTTGCCGACCACGAATCGTTGTACAATGGATACGACAATTCATGTAGCCCTTCCAGAGAGTGACTTTATTTACTATGGATATATAGCCAGATATGAATTTGCTTAGCCTTGTAATAATTCTATTGTTTTCCATAAAATAGTTTCCACAGTTTATTACGCCACAGTTTCCACAGTTCCATTACTCCAAATCATAGAAATTTTTTCCTTTTGTTTTTCTTTTTTTTGTAATAGTCATCCTAACACATGTAATGCAATTTCTCACTGGAGCTTTTATTTATGGTCTTCCAGTGATTAATGATATTGAACACTTTTTTATATATTTGATGATCATTTATAAGTCATAAGCAACAGATTCAAAATAGGCACATGGAAAGATTCGAAATACGAAGCTTCTCAAAAACTAACGAAGCAATTAACAAAAGTAAAATTCATCATGAATAAAGGAAAAAAATCTGCAAACCCTACACCTGACAAACTGTTAATATGTAAAATATAACAGCAAATCATATAACTCAATAGCAGAAATAATAACTTAATCTAAAAAATAGACGAAAGTCACTGATAGATTATAGCCTTAGTATGAATTGCTGAATAATTATGATGGTCATCTGCTATGGCTGAATCCCCCAAACAACAGCTTATCTTCTCAATGACCACTTCCTCCTTCCCCACTCCAGACCTGGATACAACTTCCTCTTACCTTGCCCGCCCACACAAGGGAGCTTACAATCATCTCCTGGTAGGTTGCTAAAACTGCCCCTCAGACTCCACCCCCAGAAAAAGTCCATGATGTCTCAGGCTCCCTGTCTCAGGTCAGAGGATCCGCCCATCTCTGTGCCCTGGGTCCTCTCCATGTGTTTAGTCAATAAAGGCTTTCCCTCCCCTACTTCTGCTTCTCTGCTGCGCCACTACTGCCGCCATCGCTGTGACCTCTGAAACCAATCACTTTTGGTGCTGTGACCTGGAAGGGTGAGCGGTGTGGCTCCCGGGCATCCCCTGCCCTGGTTTTGAGCTCCCTCACTGAACTGCCTTCTGTTTCTGCTTTTGCCTGTGGCCTGCCGTTGCTAGCTCACATCCAACACCAGCCAAATCTCAGTCTTCGCTCATGAGCCCAAAACTATGGGAGTCTTGCTCATCTTTCCTCTCGTCTTGTCTTGAAAATCATGAGCCAACATCGGGACCCCCCGCTAATCTTCCTCAGCCATGTGGTCCCCAGCTCCCCACTTTTTCTAGTGACGAATGATAAAGTGGGTGTTGGTCTCTCTCTTTCAAATCACTGCAGGCTAAAAAGTGACAGCTTTTTAGTGGGAAGTGACATCAGGCTTTTGGCCTAAACTTTGGCTCATGTTAATTTGGCCACCATGGGAAATGCTCTTCCATGCTGCTGGGTTGTCTCAGGAAGAACCTCAGCACTCTCAGATTTCAAGGATATCTCAAACCCAAAAGACTAATTTTTAAATTCTATTGTCACAATGGCAAATGGCTAGAAATCCCTTAAAAGCCTTTGTTGATTCTAAAAACATGTCCCTCCCATCTTCTTCCCTCTGCTATCCCCTGCGATATCTGCAGGTACTTCCTCTTCATTCCTCTGCTCAAAACAGTCTAGTCAGTCTCTTCCAACTGCATCTTTACTTACTCCACCCTCTGCAACAACATCTCTGGCCTCTGCTTCTGCCTCCCATTCCCTTGTGGATCCTGCTGCCTCTCTCTCCTCCTCCATACTGAAACCTTGGGCGCCAGCATTTTCTTCTTTCACCTTTTCTCCTCCCACGTTTCACACCCACTCCCAATGACTCAACCTCCTCCCAGTGTTTTGACAGCCTGTGGCTGCTTGCCATGTGGCCAGCCACTGCCATCTTGTGGGCCACGTGGCTACCTGCTGCCATTGTGCGGTCCTTCCTCCTATGAGGTCAGAGCGCCAATACTCAGGGCTCTGTCACATGATAAGCCGCCTCCATTTTATGCACCATGTGGCCATTTACAGCCACCGTAGAGTCGCTCCTCCTGTGATGTCAGGGCACCAGCTTGAGGTGCCCCATCACATGACAAACTGCCACCATCTTATACGCCTTGTGGCCATCCACCCCTCTGTAAGGTCACTCCTGTGACATTAGAGCGCTAACTTGCTGCCCGAGCCGCATGATGGGTCACTGCCATTTTCTGGGCCATGTGGCCAGTTGCTACCATGTTACAGTCACTTCTCTTGTGATGTCAGAGCACCACATTTTAGTGGCTCATCACATGATAGGCCAACACATCTTGCAGCCTCTCTTTGATACATAGTAACTATAAATAAGGTCCCTCTCAAATTCTTATGAGAGATCTCTATAAATGGACCTACAAAAGTTCTGACTTTTATAATCACAAACTTAAAAATTATAATCTAATTTAGTCAAAGTATATTTGAGTACACTCTGAATTTGTGAGGATGTTTATTTGTGTGATGTGTATGATGTGTATTTATGTGTTTGTATGTTAAAAACTGTTCTTTTTATTTGAAGTTTGAAAAACAGACTGAAAAGCATACTTTCTCCTGAGTTACCAGCTGGTCTAGGTGATTAAAAAATAAACATATTTAAATAAAAATAAAGATTTTTGGACAGGACTCATGACTGATGAAAAGAGGGTGGCCAACCTTATTCATCAATAGAGAGCCCCCAGTAATCTCCTTAAAACACAATCCCAATAATTTGGTTATTGTTAAAAGACAAAGATTTTTTCAAAAATTAAAATAAGGTTTTCTCATAAAAGATGCTTAATATATTAACATATTCATGCCTTCCAAAGTACTGTATGCTACAATATAATTTCTTTTTCAAATTTAAACATATACTTTTCTCTTATGCTCCCAGTATTTATAATAAGAGGTTCCTGTCAAGCCAACATGAGGTCATCAGCCAAATAATAATTTTATAACTAAAACTTATGTGATATGTATTCCATGTACATTTAGAGATGCAAAAACAAAATGCGGATTTTGCATGACTGTTATGCTATGCTGTGACATATGACTATTGATGTCAAATGATCTCTACAAAATTACATAACTATTGACCATTAACATTCTACAGGGATTTAACTGCCCATGGTTGATAAGAAATAATTGTTCTCTGGTTACACTTTATATATCAAGGTACTTGATACTCAGATAAAATTCTAATAATCAAGTCTGTGTTCCAAACTAAGTATACTAATGTAGACCTAGATTCCCTTAAGGCAACAATTGTTATTAATTCTTATTTTATATCCCTATCTGTTCCCGGCAAATCTAAAAAGACAAATTTCAGCCCTCAAACTCCACAGGAAAATTTCCTTAATTTAACTTTCCATGTCTTCAATAATAGAGTCCAATCTTAACTATATACACTGCCAACTTTTGGCTACAACATTCGGGACTCCCATCAAAGCAGAACCTTGACAATGTCCTGACACCTGAGCCAAGTGTGGTGAAGAACACTGGGCATCAGCCTGCCCCAACTTGCAACCATCACTAGGACATCTACAAGCTTGAGGGTCACTGGAAATGTGACTGTCCTGTCCACCACAGAGCGGGTAAGTTATCCAATTCCCTGCCCTCACAGAAAACCTTGCTACCACCAGATCGATGTACTTGTCCTGTTTGGTCTTGCTGCTGAAGAGCAACAACAGAGCTTGGATTCCATGGCCTGCATCGAGGGGCCTTTATCAAGAGTCCGAAGTCTCGCTGGACATCTCAGGTTAAAAAATCTCTTTTCTTGCTGACATGGAGACCATATGTAGTGTTCTTCCTGAGTTCTAAAACTGTTTTATTAGCTCTACAGTCTCCATAGTGGGTACTGAGGGCTGACTTATATGACCCCTTCAGACAGGCCCATTCCTTGTTGATGTCAGACATTGTTCTTCACTCATATTTTCCTTGTGATTACAACATGTCCCATACCTCTCATGGGGAGAGACCTTCAAAAACTCCACTCCTCTTTCACTTCTCTTTTCCCCACAGTATACATCCTACAAACCCAACCTCAATGTAAAGCTACCTCCTCCATCCTTCTTCCCTGTCGACCTTATACTCTGAGACGCTTCAATCCCACTCATGCCACACATGCTATTCCTAGACTAGTGTGCCTCAGAGATCCCACAGTGTTTCCCTACGTTCCCCAATACTCAGTAGCTCCCATACATCAAGAGACTCAAGCCCATCATTCTCCACTTCTTACCAATAGTTCTCTTAAAACTGTCCACTCACCATATAATACCCTCACTCTTCCTGTACTCAAACCAATGTCTCCGATTGTTTAGTTCAAGATCTCAGAATTATTGATAATGTGGTTACACCTATTCACCGGGTAGTGCCAAACCTCTCCTCTTTTCCTTCCTCCCACTACTCACTTTACTGTCCTAGACCTTAAAGATGCCTTCTTCACCATTCCCTTACACCAAGATTGCCAGGACCTCTGCCTTCTCATGAACTGATCGAGACACTCTCTGATCTCAACAGCTCACATAGGCAGTCCTGCTTCAAAGGTTTAGAGATAATCCTCACTTCTTTAGCCAAGCCCATGCTGCTGATCTCAAAATCCTTGATTTCAAGCCCAGTCTGCTCCATCAATATATTGATGACCTCCTTCTTTGCTCCCTCTCTCATGCCTTGCCCTAAAACACACAGCTACTCTTCTCAATTTTATGTCAGGATGAGCTCACAGAGACTCTCCCTCCAAAGCTCAGATAGCTTCACCAAAAGCGAAGTATCTAAGACTCACCCTCACTCCCACTACTCATCCAATCACTGCTGATTACAAAACCCTTCTTCATGACCTTCATGTGCCCACCACAAAATAACAGGTTTTGTCCTTTCTTGGTCTGGCTAATTTCTTCCACCTCTGGGTTCCCAACTTTGCTTTCCTAGCACAGCCTCTCTATAAGACATTGAAATGTTCCTTGTTAGAGCCCTTTAATCCTGTTGCTCCCATACATTCCTCCTTTCACAAGCTGCAGCAAGCCCTCCTAAGAGCCCCAGCTCTTTCTTTACCCAACCCAACTCAGCCTTTTACCCTATATACTTTTCAAGGTCACAATACAGTGGGCATTTTACAACATAAAAAGAGACCATCTTTTCAGGCAATAGCTTACCTTTGTAAACAACTAGACAACACAGCTCACAGATGATAGACTCCATGTCTTCACACAGTTGCAGCAGCAGCCACACTAACATGAGACAAAAAAGCTTACTTTAAGACAGTCTATCACAATCCACTCACCCTATCACCTTAGTGAGCTCATCACACACAAGACAATTCCAGCCGTAATGACTCCTCATATATAACAAATCCACTTAATGCTCATGAGGATCCTTCTATCACTATTTCCACCTGTAGACTGCTCAATCCCACCACCTTCTTCTATACCTCTGGTGAGGTCCCTCAATACAATTGTGTCAAGGTTCTACAGATGACTCCACCTCCCTTTCCTCAGATTGATGTCAAAAACTAAAGATCAATACTCTCTTCAACATGGTCATGCTAAAATGACAGTCAGATCATACGACCCCCGCTTTTGCTTCCCCTCCTGTGTCCTTCAAGCATGATGACATCTACTCATAATGTGATGTCTTTTTAAACGTTTTTCAAGGTTTCTTCAGTCTCCAAGGTGAGCCATCACTAATGATAAACTTCTAGTCCTAGCTGACAGATCTGGCACTAACTTCTACATGGGAATAAGCTGTCATCTTGTCAACTCCCCTCATCCCCAAGATGATGCCTCAGTTCAGCAGGAAACAGTGTAAGAGATATATTGCCCCTTTTATAACAAACAAAAGATGGGAATGACAGGTGATGGCCCTAGTATGATTTGCTGAATAATTATGGTGGTCGTCTCATATGGCTCAATCCCCAAAACTACAGCTTATCTTCCCAATGACCACTTCTTCCTCCTTCCCCACTCGAGACCTGGGTACAACTTCCTTTGACCTTTCCCGCCCACACAAGAGAGCCTCCAATCAGCTCCTTGTATGTCACTAAACCTGCCCCTCAGACTCCACCCCCAGCAAAAGTCCATGAAGTCTCAGGCTCCCTGTTGCAGGTCAGAGGATCTGCCCATCCTCCTGCCCTCAGTGAGGACACTATCTGTGAATTTAGAGTTAATAAAGGCTTTCCCTCCCCCATTTCTGCTTCTATGCTGTGACGTCACCACTATTGCCATTACTGTTGCCTCTAAAACCTATCAGTCATATTGGAGCTATGCTTCCTATGTTTGAAATGAAAAAAAAAAAAAAGACAGAAGTGTTGTGGAGGAAGTGTCCATTGCACATTTCCATTTCAGATTGTGTTCTGGGGTGGGTCTTAAACCAAACATATCAAAAATAAATAAAAATAAATCAAACATATCGAGTGTATTTTTTGTTCTGTTATGAGATGCAGGTTATGGGGAGGGGACATTCATTCATGTAGGAGAAAGAGGCTGCACATAGACTGTCCACCAGGCAGCCAGAGAGAGAGAGAGAGAGAGAGAGAGAGAGAGAGAGAGAGAGAACCTACAAGGGTAAAAATAGATGTGACTATTATGTGATCTACTTCAGTGATTAAAAAAAAATTGTCTCCATAAATCTCTTCACAAAGATTTTTGTTCGTAATTTTTTAAAAATTAGTATAGGATCTACAGAGTCTGACTACACAGATCACACTCAGTGATCCTCCTGTTTCAGCCTCCCAGGCACCGGGATTACAGGCGTGCGCCACCACGCCCAGGCTTATTCCTGTCTCAGTACGCATGGTTTATGGAGCAAGGGATTGAACCCCTGATGCTGCGCTCTGCCTAAAGAGGCACTTTAATCTGCTGAGCTATCTGGCAGGCCCTTCCTGCTTGTAATTCGTTCAAGCCTACACTTTCATTTATTGCAGTTTGCCATGTACAATACAAATACAATAATCAGCCTCACAGATTTAAATGCCACTTGGATTTCTTTTTTAAATAACATTTCCTCGATGTGGTAAAACACATCTTATTACCTTTAGATAATTACTTGCTTCTTGGTTGTTGCAAACAATTATATGGTTTTATGGGTCTTTTAAATATTATTTATTACCCATAAAATAGCAAATAGGATCAAAAGATAGAAAAATAAATGAAAAAAAATACAAAGCAGAAATGATGAAAGGTTGACCAGAAAATCTAATCTAACATAATCCCTAAGTGGAAAGCTTCTGCCTGTATCTGTGATGAACACTCGCATGAGGTGAGATCTTACGCTCTGCCTGTTGGTGTGATTGTTTTATTTTAGTTAAGCCATTCAGGTAAAATAACTCAGCTATTTCCATTCTACACGTTATTATTACCCTAGCAAAACCTGTTTGTATTTATTTTATTTTAATAAAGCCAAACAAGCCAAGCACTCAGAATACATAATTTTCTCAAAGAAATAAAGAAAAAGAAAAATACACACATATTGTATTTTTAAAATGGTCAGGACATCACAAAGGTGACATGGCACAGACCTGAAGACACTCAACTTGCTCTGGAGATCAGCTGTGTTACTCCCACATAATCACTGATCTTTCTGCTTCAAAGGTAAAGAGAATTTTGCTACTTTTCTTCCTCCCTCCCTCTCTTACCCATTCCATTTTTTTTTCTTTTTCATTTTTCACCATTCTTTTTTTTTATTCTTGTTATCATAGAGTTTTTCAAACAAATACTTTCCCCAGTAGTCTTTTAAAATATTGTTGTTACATGATTGTTCTGTGCAATTCCACTTTGAGCATCTTCCTAAGACACATGTGACATATAAATGTAGGCTGCAGCAAGTTTATAGTGCAGTAAGAAGACATATTTTCATATACTTTTAGAGATGCAAAAATGATTTTATTATGACTTAATTTTTATGGATCTGCATATATAACGTCTTCCGCTGCAATGAAGCGTTCCTAGGATCCTCTTTGCCTAAGGACAAGTGCAGCATTAGTTCAGTCCAGAAATAAGATCCATGGTCTAACTTTGATACTATATCCCAGTGATGGAAGGCTCAACCTGAAACTCAAAAGACTGCTAAGAAATGGGATTGTTTCTCCTCTTTTCCTTGAGATCAACCTTCCAATTTAGTGAAGGGAGCAGGGTACAAGAGAAATCTGCTAGTAAATGTCCTCAGGCAGAAATTGGCCTTAGTGGGGAACCAATGGCTGGGATCATCCAATTCAAGTGAGAGAACACAAGTCGCTTTCTAGAAATCTTATCTATTAGTCTAGGTGAAGTAAGTCACATTTGGGTTAAGGACTTTGTGATGGGATTAATTATGATCGGTTCACAAATGCTGCTCTTGGAAACTGGCTCTTGGGTGTTCATTATCTCTTTTCCTCTGATTTCATCTCTCTGCACTCTAAAATAGAGTTTTCCCTATTTAGTTTCTTTATTCCATTGGATTTTATAACATATTTCCCATCTTTGTCAAATACTGGGCAATATAGTGTCTTTTTGTATATTGTGATCAAAAGATTTACTGGAATTCACTAGGTATTTGCAAATGTTTACTCATCTTCATTATTGTTAATTTCAGTTCAGAGATAATATATTCCGAAATGTGATCTGTCATGTCCAGCTTTATTTATTTTCAACACAGTGAGGCAGAAATTAAAGGGGAATATTTCATTTTTGAAAGAACTATGACTTCCACTTCAGAAAGAATCATTTATTTAAAATGAAATATTTCAAACCATTCTCTTTCGAAGTGTAATGAAAACTTGGAGAAACATTTCAACTACAGTTTAAATTTGTTCTCTTTATGCTGATCATGTTTTCAATAAAGAATGTAACATCTAAGAATAAACTGGCTCTAGTTGTCTTGAAGCAGAATGTTTTTCACAGTCACATGATTCATATACTGACTGAAAAATATTTGTACACGTGAAATTCTACTGTAAAAATGAAAAACTGAGGTAATATGCTTCATGTTAAATTTGCTTCAACATCTTTTAGCAAGCTGCTGCCTTCACATAAACATCCTTTTTTCAACACTACAAGGACTAACGCACTGTTTATTCACATGGACACTTTGACCAACAAAATGCAAACAAGAGCCGGAGTCCGGTAATGAACCTGACAGGAAGATAGATGACTACAATTAGCTTTCTCATTAGTTTTAACTAGGATTACTTCTTCAGTCACGACTGCTTTATCTTTGTTTCACTTCTCCAGGGCTTCAGGAAGCTGCCTGACAGACACTGAAGGCAGATAGACGGAGTTCATTTAACACTGGAGACAACAAGCTCTGTCCTCAGGATTGATCCATTGCAGGCCCTCCAGGTGTGGAACTCAAGTATGAGCTCGCATGCCCTCCAATGGGAGCATGAGGAATGATACTGAAAATAAATATTTATAAGATAGGCTAATGCTTTTATAGAATAGATTTCTGTATGATTAAAAGGAACACTATATAGCAAGTATTGAAGACACCTTGGAAAATCACTCATAGAACTTGCATTCCTGACTCAGTCTCCTTCCCAGTTCCCTCTTTCTGGTAATAACATAAAGTTTGGGGATTCAGATTAGGGTAAAACAATGTGTATAATAAACTGGAAGATTTCCTTGAAGCTTTAGGATTCTTAGATGACCTCAGTTCCTAAAGTGAGAATCATTAATAAACTTCATTCTTCTTTAAGCTTAAGAAAGCTGTTGACCTACAACACGGGGAACTTTCCTTATGTTGTCTGCATTGGTCTGTAATTTCTGAGTTCAGGCTTTCCTTATGTTGTCTGCATTGGTCTGTAATTTCTGAGTTCAGGCAAGTGTTCTTTCCCAGCCTCCAAGATATTGGAACTATCTGTGTATGCCACCACTCCGAGCTGACTTTATGTTCTTCAAACCTGAGGAAAGATTAGCATTCTGTGATTTTCTGGCAAAGCTTCTGTTTGTATAGTCTTGGAGGTTTCTTCTGGGAAATTCTATGTGCATGACCTATGTATGATTGTGTTAGTTGATACATTGTGTCAACTTGGCTGACTCAGCTCCAGCAGATCTCAGCGT
>NDGN011492913.1:0-25009 GCA_002564285.1 Tympanoctomys barrerae | reverse complement strand
CTAATCAGTTTTGAAACTGTCTCATTGCTATTTGTTTCTCAATAAAATTAATAAAAAATAGATAAAATATAAAATTTTTGTTATCTAGCCCATTCTGACATCCTAATGATTAGCTCACCAGATAATGAAAGGGTCCACTTTTAGGTAGACCTTGTCTACATTTTCTGTGTGCATGTTGTTCCCAAACCCTCTCTACTCAAATAAAAATCTTGCTGTCCCATCTCACTTCTCTGTGATGCTTGACTTATTAGCAATGCCCAGGCCTTGGGTTACTAAGTGAGGGAGCTGCTGGGGTGGGCAGGGAGTTGGCCCCCCAGAAGACAAGGTGCAATTGATCTGGATGTTTGGAGGCCAACAGTCTGCTCAGATCAGTTCCCAGAAGGAGGCAGAAGCTCAGAAGGCTCTGTTCTGACACAGAGCAGGACACTGCAGTATAGGAAGCCCGAAATTCACTGAAAAATAAACATAAAACAGAACAACAACAAAAAAAAAACCGTAGAAAGGAAAGGAAAATATAACAAGCTCGTCAGATTTCTGAATGCATTTTTGTTTTTGGTGTTCTGCTCTTTGCTCCATGATCTTGTACCTTACATTGACTACTTTAATTCATACCAAGGAAACAACCCTCTATGTTCTATTAAAGGCATGGTGTTCATTTTGCATTGCCGAGGAAGCTTTTTTTTTTTAGAACACAGTGGCCATGTAAAGGTCACTGCCTCGCCCAGTGATTACTGAACTGGGAACTCCTGTAATTGTCCTTTCCTGCACAGCAGGCTGTCATTCACCTTCAGGGGCTGGCAAAACAACTTATACTGCTCAGAGTTCAAAGCCAAGCCCTTGCTTATCGCCCCAGTCAAACAATTTCATTTCTATCAGTTGGTGGTTGTACTTCAGATTTTATGGATCCAATGGGCCTAGTGAAATTTTATTACCCTGCAATACAACAAGAAGAAAAAAGCCCTGAGGGGGAAAATCAATATAATGTTTAAGGTCTTTGTTACCTTTATAACCTCCAGTGTTCTTTTACATATAAACTAATAAATCAACCTCTTAAGGGAAGACCCATTCTTCAGTGCTTGCTCAATACTCAGGGATAAGTCTAATCATAAAAACTATCAAGAAGTGGCTAATGGTTTTGCTACCTGAACAAGCACAGTTGAAACCCAATCAATTGCAGGATGAGGCAACTGTTTGCTTGTAGGTGTCTTTTATCTTCATTAGAGCATGGTAATCAAATGGCATTAAATGAAGGTGGTCACTTACAGAAAATTAGAAGGCTTTTCTAAAATACATGATATTGCCTTGAATGTGCAAACATATGTAAATGAAACATTTCAAACATCAAATTCCTTTCCCCGGGGTCCTTGGCGGTGGGGAGAGATATGCTCAGTGTGGCTTTACAGTGGACTCAGCAGGAGGATAAAGCCACCCTTTCGCCAGTCTTCACTAGAACAGCTTCTTCTTCACTCAGAATCTTGGAAATACAAGCCCAGTAGCTTTTATTCCCAATAGATTTTAAAAAGTAGCTGTGAAGATGCTCAATATTAGAATAAAACTAAAATTCAATTATCTCATTCATCTAATTGATAAATACACCTTTTCTCATAAAGCTTTTTGGGGAGGCATAGTCTGAGCATTGGTAATCCAAACTTAGAAGCTTTTAAACATGAATTAGCATCCTGTAGCCAATTTGGATGTTCTGTGTTAAGTTAAATTAATAAGAAACAGGTTTGGGAAAGCAGTTCTATTTATTACGTTCAGAACTTTATAGCTCACCATATAACATAGTAAGTACCATTCAGCGGCTGAGACAAATTGGTATGGGTCCCATTCCAACCAAGTGTCTTGGAAAAAGTACAGGGCTTTCTCTATAAAGAAAAAATATGACCCAGGGAAAAGGGCAAACCACAGTGTTCTTGCTTAGTTTATGTAAGTGGCTGAGGAGAGGCAACAAGACCCCAAACGTCCCATGAAAAATAACAAATCCAAGCCAGGGGTTACTCTCCTTCCACTGTTAACAAGATGCCTAATTGTAGACTTGATGGCCACTTAAGGTGTGGTTCTTTCCAGAAGGTCCCAGAGGATCGTTCGTTTCTGGAAACCAGCACTTCCACGTAGAGACAAGGCATAAAGAGTAACTGTAAGACAAATAGCCCCTTGCCACTGAAGTAGGAGATAATTAAAGTAGAATTAGAGCCTAACAGTGTTTCTTTTTCCTCTTTCTAGGGAGTATCATGCTGTGGCATGGTCATAGGATGAGGCTGGGATCCTAACTTTGAAGTGTCCAAATTGTGTTTAAATTTCTCATTATCCTATTTTGATATCATTTTTTTTTTGTTAGAATTACTAGGGTGGTAGAATGGGGTGATATGTTTATCTAGTACACTTCTCATTGAAAATGATACTTAAATCTATGCTGATCATCTAATGAATGAGATATAGGAACAGGAGCTGGGTTATAATACAGTTGGACAAAAATGCGAGTGCTATCGTTAATACATCACTGTGCTTTGCAAGGGACATACCAAATCTTAAACCTCTGTACTTTCATGACTCCTGGCCAGCCCAATATCTGTATTGCAACTTCAATTACTATGCTGAACAAATTAATGTGTACAAAAATCCTCCAAAGAAAGCTAGCACACTAAATAACCAAAAACACGGCTGAATATATCCACACTATGCTGGAATAAAGGAACAAATGTGATAAAACAAAATGAAACATGAGATCAATGTTCCATGTGAAGTGCATGTTTTCTTTCACACTAAAACAAGTTACCGCAAACTCAGTGGCTGAAACCAAATGTCAGTCTTATGTTTCTCTGTGTGTATGAGACACATGCCTCACTGAACTAAACCAGGGGTCACTGGTCCAGGGTTCCTTCCTGGTCACTTCAGGAGAGATGCTGATGCCTTCCTTCTGCAGCTCTTTGTAGGACTGGCTCATGACATCTTCTCCCATTTTGACAGAAAGAGTCAGTGAGTTGAGCTCTCACCCAGTGGCACCCCTTTTTTCATCTCTTCTGACTCCCCAGTCTACCTTCACGGGCCCTTGTGACTATGCTAAGTCTATGTGGATCTCTCAGGATAATCTCCCTGTGGCGAGGTCATTAACTGCATCGCATCTGCAAAGTTTCTTTAAACACATCAGTTTTCTGTTAATACACATGTTACAGGGATTAGATTGTGAACAGCTTCATGAGGGAGAGAGGACAATACCCTGGCAAATTCATGAGGTTCAGGGTTGGCAAGGGCGTACCACAGTAAAAGGAATAAAAAATAGCTAACTCATTTCTAGTTAGAGGAGCCATGGCTATTTTCTTAAGATTCTGAACATTATGGTTAAAAAGGAATGAACTTCAACCACAAGGTCTTCAAAAGAGTGACCAGAATAAATCAGAAACTACAGCTAAGACATAGGAATCATTTTAAGTAATTCAGACTGATAACTTCAGAACAGAGGAGGCCTGGTACAAAGGTCACTGTGTTCAGGTGTCTGGAGATCTGGCAGGGAGGACCCTATTTAACCCATGAGGGATGATGATGATGATGGTGATGATGATGATGATGATGATGATGATGATGATGATGATGATGATGATTTGGCGAAACCAGGGATTGAACTCAGGCTCTTGAGCTTGCCAGACAAGCACTTATTCTACTGAGCTATCTCCCTGGCCCTGGGAGGATTATTAATGGAAATTAGGCATAAGCAAATTTAAGCTAAAGATGGTAATGATAGGAGCTGAAAGAAAAATTATTAGGTAGTTTGGGGGGAATAAAGGTAAAAAGGAACACAGGTATTTCCTGTTGTGCATCAAGTGATTTCATACATTATTGCAGTTAAATTTCTCAGCAACTCTGAGAGGAGCTAGGTGCTGACATGAGACAGGGTTCTGGTAGGAATGAGAAGCAATACAAGTAGTTCCAGTCACCCTGGATGGTGACAGAGAGGCAAGAGCCAGGCTGAGAAATCTAACAAGGGACGCTAAGACTCTTAGAGGTTTTAGCCACAGGCAGAGGAATCACTGTTACACCTGGTCCTAAAGAAGTAAGGAGAAGAATGACCTTTAGGATAGGTTCCTGCCCAAGTACAAACTGCTAGATTTGTTATGGCCCTGATTCAACATGGCTAAATCTCAAAAACAACTGCTTATCTTCCTGATGACCACTTTTTTCTCCTTCTTCCGCACTCTAGCCCTGGATACAACTACCTTTAACCTTTCCAGCGCACACAAGGGAGCCTCTAATCAGCTCTTGGGTGTCACTGAACACCTCCCCTAAACTTCACCTCTAACAAAAACCCTTAAAGTCTCCGCCTTCCTGATTCAGACCAGAGGATCCCTCACCTGCCTGCCATCCATCTTCCCGTGCTGCTCAATGGCAGTAAAGGCCTTTTCCATTCTTTCCTTTTACCGCCATGCCACTGAAACACCTAACACTTTACAAGGCCGGGGATAAGGCCCAGCAGCTGCTTCATCTCCTGGGTCTTGCTCCATCTTCTTCTACTAATATCTTGCACCAGCACCTCTCAACAGGACACTGGTTGGCAAGGGGACGAAAAGAAGATGTCTAGGGTCAGTTCCCTAGGACGTAGAGGAGAGCCCATAAGGGGAAAGGGTACATGGGGAGAGATCAAACATAATGACAGCATTTCTGTATCCATAAATGGATGCAGCAGGATGGGGCCAGGCTGAATCATTCCTGCAGCAACTCACAGTGCACAATGCACTACAAGGACAGAACTTGGAGCTGGGTTTGGAAAGTGTCCATGGCTAGCCACGTCCGCGACACCTTGTGGTCGGCCTCTCAGGAGCTCCCTGTCGCTGGAAGCTGCAGAGGAGCTGGCGATATTGAAACGGGGCTCATATCTGTAATGGGGGTTTGGGCAAGGCTCGGGGACTTTTCTCCATGAATTCCTCTTATTCTGTGATTTCTCACTCATCACTCTTCAGTAGATCTACGTGATTTTTATTTCTTTTCCAGCCTGCTTCCAATAGCTTCAAATGCTGAGGGAAAAAAAAAGGCTATATAGACTTACAGAAGATGAGAATGATTTAAGATTCTGTAGATGCTTTGAATAATACACGTAAGACATTGTGCTTCTCATTTTGGTTCTGTAATAGGATCTGTTTCTGTCTGCCCTTTCATACATGAAGGTGGCTGGGACATATTCTGAGATACACACTGCAACCAGAGGAAGTGGTTTCCAACATCCAGATATTTCCAAGAAATGGGTTGAACAAATAAGATCTCAGGCTCAAGTTTAATAATGAATTTTGTGTTCATTATTCAGTCTCTGGAAGTAGGTGGTAATTAAGAAATGGCCTTTGCTGTCTCTTTTGTCTCAATTACATAAGTGCATCGCTCTTAGATATATGAAAGAACTCCCTCTTCTCAACATCTATTTCCTCATCAACTTTCAATACATAATTACAGGTATGTAGGCATAAATTTGTACTAAGGTGTCACAAGATCATTTTTTATGATAGCAAGGATTTGTGTGAATTCCTAAAGAGAGAAATAATTTGTCTGAAATTAAAATGCAAATCATTATATATAAATGCACTGGTTAGGGTGGGGCAAAATTTCAAGCAAACTTTTGGAGTCTCAGTGCATAAAACAGGTACAAGTTATAAATGTTAAGTTGGTCTGTTCAAGTCACAGGTAGGACGAAGGAGAGAGCGACCCTGTTATCTCTCACTGGACATAGAAAGCCCCTAAAGAGATTTTCTCTTAGATTCGAATCATTCTACCTAGTGTTTATATCCAATCATTCATGTGCCTCTGTATAATAGTGTTGGTGTAAATAGGAGTTGAATAAATCCTGTTACACCAACAACTTGATGAGAGAGAGAGAGAGAGAGAGCCGTTCTTTTTCACTTCCCACCAGAATTCTGCTATGTAGGTGCCATCCTGGGAACTCTGCTTGGTCAGGATGTGATGATGGCTGGGTCTGTGCTGGTTCTTGGCAGAGCATGATCCCTCCAGGTATGCCCCTTGCACGAGCCCACAAACCCTCTGGGGCCACCAGAAATGTGTGCAGTGTTTGCAGTCTTACTACACGGAGTTGAAATCTTGACAGGGCAAGAGAAAGCCAGCAATGACTATATTTCTACTGTTTCTACCACCAACGGCTTCACAATTCTGATATATACAACAACCTACTATGAAGCACAATGGACTTAAATAAAAAAATATCAACCCCCCTCTCATTCTAGCTCCTTCTCTGAGCACTATAGGAATATAGCTTACATCTCTTCTTGGCTACTCTAACTTCTCTGAGCTTCCAGAGTGCAATATATTGAACTATGATGGTTTTTTTTTAAAGAGCAAGATTATCAACATGGTAGGGGTGGGACATAGCACATTTGAAAAGGGTGGTTACCAATGTGATGAGATCCACAGATACGGTACAATAAATATTTAATATTTAATACTGTGTCATGCTTGCAAATTGTGCCATAGTAAAGCATCTCAGATATTTGTGTGAAAATATATACTTTAAACTGATTTGCTTAGGTTGTGGGAACATCTGGTTTGGACTGAAATGATATCCAAGAAATGAAGACTTATACAGATTCAAGATAGCATTCACAGAAACAACTGGGCATCATTTTAATCTTTGTTTTATTCAAACAGAAGAAGCATTTCTTCAGAAGTCAATATGAAGAACTGTTTCCAACCAATTCTGAAACAGTAGATTTGAAGTTAAATATATCAAAAGTATTCTGTCTTCTGTCTACACCATAAATCATCTATGTTCCCTGAATAACAATGATAGTGACTAGAGAAAATGCACAGGTTCTTTCAAAATAATTCACAATCCAGTGCATACTTTGCATCTTTGCACTGTCATCGTAGGCCTTTAGCATTAGACATTTGGGACCAATAGGCACAATGGTTGACCTGAAGGCTTTCTTTTTGTTCCTTCTGCATTGCCTCTTGAACCTTCTATTGAAAGAAGACACAAAACTTCACAGCTTGCTGACTCTAATTATGCTTTTTCAAGAGTTTAGGTAATTTGGCTAGCAGAAAAGTTGGAGTAACAATCAAGCGCGGTCAACGGCTTCACAAATAAAGAGACCTTTGGATAGCTGCAACATCTATGGCATAGAGGAAGGGAACAGAAGGGTGTCAGGAGTGAATCAAAAAATGGGATTCACAGTCTAAAATACAAAGACTGAATTTATTCTCTTTTTTAATCATGGAAATAAAGGTGAGTCATGTCCTCTTCCAGCCCAATTATAAAATGTCACATAGTTCTACTTCATAATGTTCTGGAAGAATAAACTAAATGAAATATAAAACCTATGACACTGGACCTCCTTCTAATGACCAGAACCAAAACTTAATGAATAAGCACTGAGCTCATAATTAAAGTTGAACTCAAATCCGGTGACATGTTTTGACAGTTTCATGCACACCAACCAAGACATGAAAGATCTTCCTTCAAATCTCATGAAAACCCACAAAATTGGTATCTATTGTTCTCCCATTTTTCAGGTGAAGCAGTTGGGGCTAATTTTACACCGTAGTTGGGGGAGCATAACCAGAGACAAGCTCAAGATGGCAAGGAAGGACTCTATTACAGGACTCTGCTTGCCTGTAATTTGCACCTCCCCATCTGACCTCTTCCATGGCTGGTACAAGAGAAATTCTGCCACCTCTTCCCTGTGGGCCTTCCTTGTCCACACAGAAGAAAGCTGGCAGTGCACGGAATTGGGACAGCAGTTTGGGCATCTGAGGAAAAATGAAGGAATCAAAAATACTTGGCTGCTACTTCACAGCAATAAGTTTGTGAGTGCAGGGGCGCCACGCGGGTCATGTCCCTACCTTTGTGCCTCCCTTGCGGGAACTGTGCGAAGATGAGGTATCTGCTTCAGGTCTGGGAGGGTGAGGAAGAGCAGTCAAGGTGTGGAAACAGAAGAGGCTTCAGGGAACAGAAAAATGAGACTCTTCTGGTACAGCATGGGATAAGGTTGTCACTGGGGTGGCAGTAACATCTGAAAAGGGCTTGGAAGCACAGATAGAATGGAAGTGGGAACCAAATACTTGCCGAAAGCCCAGCACACCCCAGAGCCTGATACTCTGCCTTGTCTAATGAAACCTGTGAAGGGAGAGAGGAACCTCATCCATAGGACTTAAATAAACAGTCCCAAATATAACTCTAACATGCAAGTAAGGTTTTCTATCGCACTCTTTCTGCACCCTGCCACTTAGTTTCAGCCATCTTTTTACTGGCCCCCTGACATCTGTGACCATGGCCACCCTGCAGATTTGCCCCAGCACAATGAGGTCAGAGCCTGGGCCCTGTCAGCCTGGCCCATCCTGTCCCAAGGCTTATTGCCCACAGCCTGTCCAATGGCCTGACAGGGTCAGGTCTCCCCTGTCACCATGCAGCGTTCTTGCCCCAGGAACCCTGGCTCTGTCACCCTCATGGTTCTTGTCCTGCTGATGGCTGAAGTCACTCAGCTGCAGCCCTGGGGCAGTGGGCCACCTCCAGGCACTCTCCCCATGTGCAGTGGCACAATGACATGCATTCTCCTCTGCAGCAGGGGTGATGACGACTCCTGAAGATGACCCTGATGACCAAAGTGGCTGCCCAGGAATACTCTGTGGAACACATCAGCAGGCACAAGAGGCAGAGGGTAGAAGATGTGATGTAAAGGCTGAGGGCTAAACAAGAAGACAGGTCTGGAACCAGGTAACAGGGCCTCAGAGAGCAGCTGGGTCAGACCAAGCAAGAGGTAGTAGGCTAGCCAGGAGCGAGGAAAGTTTGCTACAGTATCCCCTTCTGTGAAGGTTGGCCAGCTGAGGACCACTGGGACCATGGATTCACCTGATTCCTCCTCCAGGGAGGGTCTTTCTCCTGTACACTTGGAACACCCAGCCTCTGTTATCCCTCAGCCTGTCCTCTGGCTATCACTGTGTCCTCACTGATGTGAACTGCTCCTTAACTCACCGGGAAGTTGGCTATGTGAGCAAGAGTGGTTGTTTAAGAAGCCTCAGCAAGTGCTGTACAAGAGTCTGCATTTCCTCAGTGGCCCTCAACACTGCTCTGAGTAGGTCCTGCAATACCCAGTGCAAATGGGGCCAAGTGGGCACTGATCACAAGGAGCACATCCCCCAGAGTGGGATGGGACAGATTTGGATTTGTTGCGTGGTTTGTCCTGCCTCTGGCATGAAGATGGCCCTGCTGAGGACAAGACAGGTGGCTGAAGACATAATGCTGAGAGATGAAGGGTCCATGCCCTACACAAACAGGATACCAGGCCCAGCCAAGCAGCAGGAATAACTGCAGAGGGCAACAGAGACCCTTGCCAAAGGCCAGTGTCCTGAAGCTTCTTTGGATGTGAAGTCAGGGCTCTGCAGACCTGGTCCTGTCAAGCCAGCCTGGACTACATGCTGGTGGATGATAGAAGTGTCAAGTGCTTCTCTAGGGTTAGAGCAGCAGAGGAGCTATCATTGCTTCTGTCCCTGTAAAAAGTTGTCAGAGGGAAGTGAAAGACAGTGGCCACTGTGGCGAGGTGAGGACTGGCTGGACGATGCCTACCCCACTGGCCGGTGTCAGTCTCTCATCTATAGCAAGGACACAATGGGCTGGGACTGGAGGGAAAGGGGATGTGGTCCAGGCCACACAGGATTGTAGAACACCAGGCCAGCCAGGGGAGCCCCTCCCTTCTCCTGGGCAATAGAATGACCAAAGTGGGACGACTCAGGGCACTCATGGAGACAGAGCAAAAGACATCATCCCACCCATGGGGGAGCTCAGGAAAGACAGTCTGCTGAACCTTCCTCTGCCATCCCCCAAGCCTCATGGGCAGCCTTATGCAGCTGGGTGCCTTGGGGTGGTGATGGGGTGGGCCTGATCCTCAGGACCTGAGCAACCACAACCAACTCCAGGTGACAGAGACCTGGCTGAACTTGCACCCCTTCTCTGTGTGCACCCTTGTCTCTGTCTCTTTTCTATCTGCCTCTCTTTGCCTCTACCCAGCCCCATCCCACAGTGGTGGACCTCCCTCTGGAAACAACAGCTTCCCTACCCTGTTATCTGGGTCACTGTCAAATTGTCCATTCTGACTCCTACCCATGCAGGTCTCCCCAAGGCTCTGTCCCAGACATGAATTCATTGATTATTTGTCATTACTCAGTTCAAAGGGAGGGAGAAGAAATTAACTAAAGCACCCAGGTCTGTCTAACTGCTCTGGCTTGCCTTGACTTCTTCCAGGCTCAGGCTCTCATTGTGAGCCCTCCCATCCCTTGCTGGCTCCAGGCTCCCTGGCTCTGTCTCTGGTGTCTGCTGGCAGGGGCCTCCGTATGTGTCCCCGATCAATGGCTCAGTACCGAATTCTAGGATCCCTGACTGCCTGGTCAGCTCACATCTCAGCTTTTTGGTGTTTTGTCTTGATCCATGGCTGAGAATGTACCCCTGCCCATGGCTCCTGCATAGCAGTAGACTTCTGATCAGAGCCAAGTTCAAGAGTCCCAAGAGCCCTGTGTTTCAAGAGCTTCTTTGCTCCCTGCTTCAGGCTGCAGAGCACATATACCATGCTTGGGGTTGCTCTCAGCAGTGGCTAAGGCGGTCTTCCATGTGCAGCTGTCAATTGACTTTGGGGTATAGCATATGGTAGATGAAGTCCTTGCTCTTGATGTTAACTTGCATGGGGCACAGGAAATTATCTCAAGATTCTTCTGCACCAGCTATATTTGTGATATTGGTGTCATTGCAGAGCACAGTACCACAGATATGCTGGCAGGGGCTTCCGTATTGTCCCCAATCAGCGGCCCAGTACCATTGGAGAGGGTTAATGCCAAGCTCCAGGAGCTGAACCCCATGGACCAGTAGGGGATGTGCTGTAGCACCTTGGAGGGCCACACACACTGCTGACATCAGAAGGGCTTCAGGCAATTTCATCATTCCTGTCCCAGGTATAGCCCTTGGAGAAGCTTAGGTCAGCTTCATGTCAATGTCCTCACACTTGAGGTCTCTGCAGATGACAACCTGTAGGTTGTGGTGGTACTAGACAGCCAAGGAGAGCTAGTGGAAGTTCGCAAGAGCATCGCTGTCTCACAGGGCTCCCTGCATTTGGAGGAGGCTCCCCTCGCTGAGGTCCATCATGACATAGACTTCTTCTGACGTTTCAAAGATCTCACTGGCATGGACAGTGGAGCATAGCTTAATAGCATCGGGGTTTTAATTTCCTTTGGAAGAAATTTCTCTATGTAGCCCTTTGCAGTAGATGATCTTGGTTGCTACACTGAATTTTAGGCACTGAGAATATGTGAAATGGGTTTTTCTAAAGGAGACCTCTCCTAGTTTGTCCTCACACTACAACCTCTTTGCTTCAGGACACCCATATTCACGGCCATGTGAATGCCCAGTGCTTCGAAGGCTGTCATCTACATCCCTAAGGGGCCAGTAGCAACCTCAGAAATACTGTGCATGGAGCGCTCTGGGCTGGCTAGGCTGCTGTCTTTGTCTCTGAGGAGGCCAAGACTCTAGGATGACAGAACATTCAGTGCTATCTCCTGGTGACTTCACTATGTGAAGTCACAAAGGTGCTGTTGCCAGGGCAATGAGCCTCTGCTCTGGTGCAAACCAGAGGGACTTGGTGCCCTAAAGGCCTGCCAATGGGCTAGAGCAGGATGCAGGCCAGTAGAGTGGCCTCGCATTTGGCTGGAGCCTCAGGAAGGAGAGGGTTGTGGGGGACCCAACGTTCTGCCTGTGTTTTCAGATTCAGAGCCAGCACTGCCTATGGAGTGTGGAGACAATGGTTGTAAGCCAGGTTGACCCAGGGAACCAGGCATGGTCAGAGTTCCAGAAAGAAACAGAAGATGTGATTAATTTATGACAACTTGAGAAGGCCTTACTATAGGAACAATTTACAAAGGTGGGGACAAGGTAGCTTAAGGGTAGTACAGGTGTTCTTAGGTAGTGACAGACAACTGAAGCACCTGAAAGAGGGGGGTGACAGTTGGATAAAAGGTCTACATTGAAAGGGGTAAATACCTCAGTCTGCAGTGACCCAATAGGCCAGCACCAGGGAGCTCAACCCTGCTCTCTCTCTGCCTTCCCTTTAGCTTTCAGAACTGTCCACACTGAGACAGCCCAGAAGGGCCTAGAGCAGGGCTCAGAAGGGTATAGGTGGTAGGAGGGCAAAGCTTTCTGGTGCAGCTGTTGGTACAGTGGGGGAAGCACACATAGCACTCAGTCCTCTTGCTATATGGTGTGTTTGGGCTCCTCACCTCCTTGCATTTCTAAACCTTTTTGGCTTGCTGCTCTTTCCTTAGTTATCTGGGTGATGACTGGCTCTTGGCTGAGGAACCTGTCCAGCTCTTGGACCTAGCAAGGCAGACTGGGGCTGAGGGACAGGACAACAAGCCCAGATTCTAAGCTGAGCCCTGGCAGCCATAGCTGCTCCTGGAAATGTTCCATGAGGATGGCACAATCACCAAAGTCTCACCCAGACAGAGACCTGTGTCCCTGCCAAAAGTCCAGCTCCTCTCTTGTGGCAGGTCCTGCCTTGCGGGAGAGTAGGGAGCCTTGAAGTTCTGGCTCAGTCTTTTCATCTTCCCTGCTCAGAGAGTGGGCTGCCCTCTCTCACACTTGGGACTGTTGTCCATGGCCAGCTCTAGTGCTGCACAGCAGAGCCCTGGGACCCAAGGGAGAACACACAGAAATTAGTGAGACAGAAGAGAAAGGTCTGACCTTTGTCCCTTCCCACTAACCACTAGAAGGGGCATGAATCAAATGGAAGCCAATACCACCTTCCTTTTGCACCACTTTCCTCTTGCAGGTTGGCCTGGGACCACTAGCCCAGTGTTCTCGCACCACCCCTGGTTATCTAGGATATACCACAGGAGCCCAGTCTGGTCTAACAACTGCCACCACCCTACCCTCTCTTAGTTGTTGCTTCTACCTCTGAGGAAAAGCCAGAAAAATGATGCCAGTTGGGGCAACATTAGCATCCATTCATGATACTCCCAAAAGTCCAGAGCCCTGGTGGGATGACTATGCCAGCCCTCCTTTTGCCCTGAGAGAGCAGAGTTCTCTGTAAGGAAGTCTGTTAGAAGCCATGAGTAGCCCAGCTGAATTCCCTGATGACTGAGGCAACACACTGTTCACACTGCTCTAGTCCTCCAGGTAGTATGGCGGTTTGATTTGTAGCACTGCGCTTTGTGACCATCACGCTTTGTACCTGGATGTCTCCCAGGAGGGTGCTTTTGGAAGGTATGAAACTAAGGGTGTTTTTTTTTTTTGGAAGACTTGCTGGTCACTAGAGGCATGGGCACATTGGGAGTATGGCCCAGAAGGATTTCTCCCCCATCTACCTCATCTGTGTCATGTCTTGGGAAGCTTCTCCTCTACCAAACTATCCTGACTTACCACCAGCTGACTAATGATTGAAATACAAGCTAAAATACATTCTCTTTGCTTAAATCGTGGGCACTGAGTATCATGTCTCAGCAAGGAGCAGGTGACGGTGACAGTGATCAAATAGTCCTGTTATTCACAGGGACCTAAAACCCAATAGAACTGGTGTTAACTAGTTCTCACTGGTCAAGCGAGGTGGACGCAATCAGGAAATAACTTTAAAATTTGGAAATTATAGCCAGGAGAGGTGTTACACGCCTGTCAGCACTTATGGAAGCTGATGGAGGAAGGTCACAAATTTGTGCCCAGCCTGGGACACGTACTGAGGTCCTGTCTCCAAATACAATAAACTTGGTTGGAGATATAGCTGATTGTGAAAGTTTGGGGTTCAGTCTCCATTATCACACATAGAAGAGTCTGAATTCTTTGCCTCTTCCTCCTCCCTCATCTTACTGGGATGTTGGGTCTCAGGAAGTCAAAATATTCTAAGTGGTTCTCTCAGGGGCTTAATTATCAATTAGGATTTGCTCAGACACATAATTGCATTTTTTTTTTTTTAATTTGACCTTCTGGAAATGGAAAGAAATTCCTGTAGGAGGAAATTCCCATAGCACTGGGAACTAATTGGGAATAGGGTATCAGGCCCTGCCGCTGTGATGGGGTTGACTGCTGGCTTGGAGAAACGTTTGTTCTTTTTCTACTGAAGACAGATTTTTTTGAAGGGCAGGGAGTCAGAACCACTCAGATTTCCTCATGTTTATTTCTCACTGTTTCATGCTCTACACTGTCGTTAACTGCTGTGTCTGTGCTTTCTCCACTACAGGGACACACACACATACACACACACACACACACACACACACACACACACCCGCCCCCACAGTGGTTTGCAACATCTGTCCCTTGGGTACTATTCTCTGCCAGATCCCAAGGCTCATTCAGTCTATCTTTGTGATTCAGCCTGTTGTCACTGTCCTTTAAGGGACTGGGGGATGAGGAGGGCTTTCCCTTTGGGATTTGGTTACCATAGTTCTCTCATACACCAGGTGGCCAAAGGGAAGTGTCAAATGTACCGACTTGCAACCCTTCCTTTGAATGACAGTTATGCCTCGATACAGGGGCCAGAAAGGGCCTTCTAAAGGACTTGCCCTTTAGGAAGCCTGTTAGCGACTGGGGCAAGTTTAAGAAAGAGGAACGAAAGAAGCTGGTTTTGTTTGGTAAAATGGCCTGGCCTTGGTATTGACTGGGGGACCTGAAGAGGGGACCAAGTCTAGGTCCATCAACCACAGCTGGAGGGGCGGCCAATGGGGTGAAGTTGCTTGTGTCCATGCTTTTATGGCTCAATATCTGCAGAATGATTTGAGATTTATCACCCCTTCAGACCCCTCCCCTTCTGCCAGCCAACTGTCATACAACCTCTTAGTGGATTTTGTCATCCTGCCCACTGCAAGGTGCCTGGGACCCCAGCACTGCAGGGGACACTGCCACCATAACCTTCTGCTCCCCCCTATTCAATAACCCCACTAAGCAGCAGGTGTGTAACTCTTGACCTACCCAACACCTGATTGTTCTCTCCAAGTGGAAGCAGCAGCAGGAGTAGCCACTGTCCTAGAGAACGTGCTTTTCCCTGTGCCAGATTTAGGTATAGAGAGAAGTTTGGTAGAGTCTGAAGATCACAGCTTCTTTAAAGATTAATGGTGTTGCCTTGACCTCTGACCTGACACAGAATGACATTCGGATATTGTTCCTTCACTGCTGCACAGGAGAGAAGACAGGGAAGACCAGGCCAGCCAAACAAATGACTGAGTTCTTGGCTAGCACCCCGAGCTCCCAGCTGACACAGGGTTACCTGAATAATGGTGCCTCGGTGAGACTGGATCCCGTGCTTTGGTGACGGCCAGAGTCTCTAGGTGACCTGCCCCTTAGGAATAACCAGTGTGTGCTCTGTGAACAAAAATGTCACTGCAAAAGGAAATGACGCCAACTTCAGAGCAGGCCGGGTAAACCTGAACCCGTGGTGTGCAAAAGCACAGAAAACTGGTGGACTTCGAAGCTTTCCTTAGATCCCCTCCTGCAAGAATACAGCTATAGCCATTCATTATATCAGGGTCCCTTAAACATTCACTGATGATTCAGATTTCAAGCAGTGAGAAAAACTGATGATGTTAAAGGCAGAGGGACTGAATAAATTATATAGAATATTTTGGCAAACTCTTAGGACTAGCTCCCTAAAATAAATCCTCAAACCCGTGCATGGTTTATAGCTCTCAGAGTTTAGGCTTATAGTACAAATGACATGGCTCACTCTAGGTTGAATATATGGCCAAACGCAAACACCTGAATATGTCGGGTAAATGTTAATATATTCTGTCAACAACAGATTACCTTACATGGCTAAATTACTCAATGCCATTATCTGTATCAACCATCTGTAAACCTCATTCCCTCTGTGTTCTAAAATCCCAGGCGCCTGCTACGCTATTTTTATTTTACATTCCTGCATAAATCTGTTAAGCTCAATATGTTACCACAAATTCTCAAAAATCAAAGGCAATCTGCTGGCTTATAAAACACCGATTACTGAAAATCGAAGGGTATAATATGTTAGCAATTCAAGCAGTTAGTGAACAGTCTTTACAGGAGTGGGGTTGAGCCACAAGCTGACTGAACCTGTTAGCTAAGGCCCGCTGTAAAATCAGATATATTCTTTCAATACACAGTGCAGGCTCTGAACCCATTCATGTATTTCATATCTAATAAAAATCTGAACAGTTGGCCTGATTGGATTTTAAGTGATGCAAATTTGAAAATCAAATAGGCAAATTCCCTCTAGACTTCAACTATTTAGAATGTAATTGTAAAGAGCTACAAATTACATTTACCACACTATTGAATTCCCCAGAGTTTCAATAGGAAATTTACAGAAAGGGACAAATATTTGCAGGTGTTGGTTTTTTTGTTCCTAATGAATATAATTTGCACTTGCTTAGGATGTCTTCTCCTGATATTGACACATTTTCCTTTAGTACAAGGACTAAATCATGTTTTATTTGACAAAATCTTAATTGATCTTAAGTAATAATGCTAATGCATGTATGTAATGGTATGCCATATTTTAGCTAAGATGAAAATTTTCTTTAGGTGGTAATTATCCAGCGCATAGTTACATTCTATTTACATTTTTAGTCATATTCCTTGAGGAGACACTTAGGAATCTACCTCTGAAATCATTTCCATGACAGAGAAAGCAATTCTCCTAAAATTATAGTTAAACACATCTAGCTCCTAGTATTCAAATAACCGTGGAAAATAATCGAAAAACTCAGCATTTTGTACTCTTACATTTTTAGAATAATCAAGTAATTTTACAAGTTAATGTACCTCTTCATTCTTTTTTAATGAATCCCATTATCCTGAAATCTGAACAAACAGGAATACAAGTTCTGAAAGTTAAAACGGTGTTCCACACAACACATATACAAATTAACATTTTGTGCATAAAGCAATCAGTCCTACATTTTCCTATTTCATTTGAAGTACTTTCAAATAGAGGTTTGCACAATTATAGAAACAGCAAATGTACCCAAGTTATTCCCCCGTCAAATCTAAACAAGTCCTTGGGGGTCAAAATATTCTTTCAGCTAAGGTATGAAAAAGAAATGGCACCCTACTGAGACTGCAGTGCAAAGATTCTTGAATTGTTCAGACTGTTTCTTTCCAATGTATCTGTATCTGTGTTACAAAGCTTACAGAAAGCTTCCCTGTTCAGATACCCATTTCCAACTTCGGTAGCTCATATTTGTAATGAGATTGACAGGTTAAATTACAGATGGTGAATAGGCATCTAATACATGCTTGGAATAGATACCTGGACAGTTCGCCTCTTAGAAACACTGTCCACTCTTTTTTTAGAAAAGCAGTTTGCAGGAGTAGCTTTCTCACATAAATATCTTCTTCTTAAACAAAACAAAACATAGTATGATGTATCAGGTAGTACTTGCCCTGCTCCCTTCTCTTTAATCTCTTTCCTTCTCATGACTACACAGTAGTACAATCATTAGCTCCATTTTACAGATGAATAAGCTAAGACATGCAACAGATTGTTAGGTCTTGGATATGCTGTCTTCACCCTGGCATGGCACGCATATTTCAAAATAAACTAATAATTTCATTTCATTACTTAGATAAACGTGATGGGGTACCCTGATGTACCAGCTGGCATCCAAGGACATACCATTAGCATACTCTGTGCACTGCCTGTTCTGGCAAGAAGAAGAAGAAGGAAGCACAGGGTAGGTCACTAGACTGCCCCTCAACAGGATCTCACCCTCTTGCTTAAAAACAGAAGATTTAATAAAACTCTCTAACAGTTGTGATTGAGAACTTCTCTTCTATTCAGTGTCTGATACACACAAAGCATCCTTCTTTAGGATGTGATTGCTGTACACTTCCAGAAGAGGAGGGACTGGAACTGTGGGTGCCTCTGTCATCCATCTGATCTGCAGCCCCCAGAGCTATGTGCTTCTTCAGGTCTCTGGCTTCTCCTGACTCACCCAAGTATGATTTTCAGGTCCTACCACCTTATCAAAGCTGGCTCTTCACATCTAGAAAACCCTACCTGCTTCACCTCTGTCATCCCAGCACCGCTCTCCTCTCCCCACTCCCTTGAGGACATCATACTAATCCCTGACAGGGCCTCCATTGCTCATCTTCTAGGTGCTGCATTTTAGGCTTAGTGGGAAGAGCCTGTATCTTATAAAACCTTTATAGGCCCCCCTCCTCCTAGCATCTAACATGTCAGAAATACTATAATGAAGAATAACCTGATGAATAGCAAACATTTCACCAATATTTATTGGAATAACTGATTTTATTTGAAGGAAACTTACCTATGCCTGAAACCAATGTCATGACTTATAAGTTCCATAGAAATGCAAATCCTACATGTCTTGATTATTTCCCGAGTCTACCAGCTTATGACAGTAGCTGTTATATCAATACTTCTTTGTGTCATTTAAATGTATGAGATTGTTTTAAGATGTTAGAAAGGAAACAAACATTCTACACCTCCAATAACAGGAAAAACATCTAGACTCAAAGGAACATGGAGTCTATTAAAACCTTACAAGGGAATATTAGGCAACTATGTGTAAGCAAACCCTGTCTACTGACCATCAATAAAGAACTTTAGACAAAAAATGGAACACTCATTAAAAAGGCCAGTTTTCTTTTGGAATTGATGACAAATCTTTTTACCAATCAACGCAATTTATCCTAATATATGAAATTTTATTCAAGAGTGCTGAAAGTGACCTCTGTGTATACAGGATTTAAGGGGCAACATGATAGTCATTTAAACCACCTAGACCCTTGATACCTTGGGAACTTCAGGGTATGGTCTTACAGATTCTCGATTATTTATATATACATTAGACCTTTTCCTGGGTTAGCACAACTCTGTCTGCTTATGAAGGCTGTCATCTTCCATGCCTGAGGACCTGTAGAGATTAGTTTCTTGCTGTCTCCCAAGAGCAACAGACAGTGTGGTTCATTGTGTGACACCTCTGAAGTGATTCTCTGAAATAAATCTCTGTTGATTCCCTCACACTCCGAGTTCCTACTCTTGTAGAGAGTAACAAAAAGTTTCTAATGCAGCAGGCAGTGCACCAGAAGGGCTCCAAACTCAGCGTCTCTCACGTTATCTGCTTGTCTGATCACAGCCTCTATCTATAACTTTCCTTCCAAAAATGAAAAGTGAGATCAAATTATAATGGGGGGCTTTGGGGTTCCGGCTCACTGAAGCTTTGCTGTACTGGAGACTGAGCTAAAGTAATTGCTGTATTGGACACAACCCAGCACCTAGAAGATGAGTAACAGGGTCCCTGTCATGGATTGTTCCAATGTCCCCAAGGGAGTGCGATGAGGAGAAAGTCACTTACTTTAGTATCCTCCAGCTCTACATTTTGATGTGCACTTTCAAATAGGATGGGTCTCAAAGACTCCTCCCTTGCTGGCCAAGTGATGGTCACCTGTTCAGTTCAAAGCAACAGCCTCCCAGTCTGGCTTCAGTGTGTCCGTACAGTGAGCAAAAGGTCTCAAAATATTTCTATGCTTGTGAATCATTGATATGAGAGAATTAATATGAAATGAAGTGGGAGGACTTAGTCTAGGACCCAAGGAGGTGGAGTGCCCTGAGCAGCTAGCGCTGCCTCAGGTTGGGTCCTGTTCTTTTGCCATGAACTTCTCTCTGCCTGGAGCACCCTTTCCTCCTTTCCACAGGACTCCATTAAAGATCAGCCCACACAGCATCTTGTCCTCCTGGGATTTCACTTAGTCCTTGAGGTGGAGCCGCTCTGTGCCGGAGTCACGTGACTCAACAGACCACAGGCTCTCCTGTGAGTCTTCACTGAGTGCCCCATGAATTTCTGGGGTCTGCTTACACAGTAATGACTGAGCCTGAGCAACAGGGCCAGCGGGTGCGCGCCTGGAATCCTGCACTGCTGAGGCAGGAGGATCAACATGAGCTGAAGGGTAGCCTGGACTAGGAGTGTTCGAGGACACCTCAACTACATAGCAGTACCCTGTCTCCAAACAAAAACCAAGAAAATAACTAACGGTGAACAAAACACTAGTTCAATAAATTAACTTCTGCAGAATTCCAGGGAGTAGGGTTTGTTTCTTATCCAACGTCATACCTAGAGTACAATAGTATGCTATGAAGTAAGTGAATATAATTTAATAAACACATAAACATAATCCAGTGCTTTGCTGATTCCAAATGGATAAATTACCATATATAGTTTTAAAAAGGGAAGAGGGGTTGACTATACTTGGTGCTGGCTAAATACTGGAGAATACTGGAACTATTTGTATTGAATGTATCAAGCAGCTGTACCTGGGTATTAATATACAGCATTTAAATATATTCGCAAAGAAGTATTAATTTTAAAAGTCGAATGATAAATAAAACCACTAAGCTTGTTTTTGAGCAGAGGTGAAACATTATTTCCATCTTCACTTCAGCTTTTGAGAACTGCGGCGCACGCCTGCGTGCAGATCTCAGCCGTGAAACGCGGGCACTTGCACGGAGCTCGCTTGTGCGGTCTTCGGGAACCTCAGCGGGCTAGTGCGAAGCTCCGATGGCCCTGGCAGCGCGCTTAGCGGGCCGTACTTGCACTCATCTATCCTTTGCTACAGAATGAATACAGTAATTCCTTTCAGTCACAGGTAAAAATTGGAGTATTTCACTCCTCTGCTCAAAGGCATTTCTCATGTATTTATTTCCAATCTACTCTGCGGATTTCAGGACGCATAGCTTCTTATTGCAGTCATAGGCCGTGACCAGCAGGCCCACCGGCGTCCTCTCCGACTGCCACCACTAGCTTCGGGCCTCCCACCTCCCTGCATGCACTCCGATCCTGCTGTCAGGCTCTCTATACTGCGCTCCAGGGCTGCGATGGGCAGCGGCTCTTGAGATCATTAGCGGGAAAGCCCTCGCTGTGGGCACGATGCCTAGATGCTCAAAATCTCTTCTAAACCCCTGAGTGGTAACGTCACAGCCGCATCCTCCAGTTGCTTGCTGACGGAAACAAATAAGTACTGCGCCCTGTATCAGTAACTTAATGAAATAAAACACTGGGCACCTGTTTGTAATAGGTTTTCAAGGTGTTCGAGTAAAATCTTGGAATTAAGCGACCGGACTGTACAAGTTTTAGGGGTGAAGGAGGAATTTGCGCCGCCTCTTTCCCACCAACCCACCTACCAGGCCTAACCCAGGGCTTTGCACCCGAGAGAATTTCAATAAATATTGATTATGAAAGGAGAAGCTCAAAATCTCCTTTTATTGATTTTCCTGAGAGGTTTTTCTTTTTCTATTTTAAGCAATTTCAGGCTGAAGTTTTCTTATCTCAGAACAGATAACACTGGGAAGAAAAATTGACATGGTTGAATCTATTCTCAAGAGTCTCTAATCCTTAAGCATATACCAGAATGAGTATAATCTATAGACTTCATTTTATCATCTTTCAGCATCTCATGTACTAAAAAGGTCACAACTCCTTATTTTTGGTTCCTCTTATCTTTTGGACACCTTTTAGAATCTCCCTGTACCCTTCAGCCCTGGCGACTAGTAGCCTCAATAACATTGTAGCCAAAGTATTGCTTCACTTAGTAAACGGTTATATTGTTTGGGAACGCAATTGGCTTGTTTGAAAAAAACAACAAGAAAACCAAAACAAAACATTACACTTACTAGCTTTCTTTACTGAATTAGATCGCCAGTCAGCTGAAGGGTGATTAGGTGCTGCTTTAGGGAGACTGTAACGCCCTCTTGTGGAGCTAGCAAAAGCTGTCTTGCTCATCCTACTGGATAAACCAGGAGATGGAGCAACCCCAAAGTGAAAGGCCACTAAATATGTCACGGGTGACACACCGAAAGAAGCTAGAATACTGATGAGGACGCCCCAGGATCATCAGGACCATGTCTGTCTCCGGACTTGGACCTGCCTCTTCATATGAGAAAACGCCCATCCGTTCCTAGAGGCTCTTTCTTGACTGTCTCTTGCTAGCAGCTGAATGTCACTCCTCACTGATCAATGATCGGTGGGATGAGTTAGCTGTAGCATCCGGGCTCTTGGCTAACTTCCTCTTCTGAAGGGTTGTCTGATGAGCCGGGGGCCTGAAGGACTTTAAAGCTATAGATTCAATGAGGCCTTATGTCTATAAATGGAACTTGTTCTCTCCGAAACAAATGGACCAATTCCTGCAGAGATTTGCGCTTCCACACAGGATTTTCCCTGCATGCAAGGATAGAAATTGGAACACCAGTGAAATCTGTAGCCGGATGATATAAAGCATAACTAATCCTCACTCTACTTTCTAGTTGTTGTGGTTTTTTTAAAAATATATTTTAATTCACAGACTTCCTGGTTTAGTGACTCAGGGAAGATGTCCCTCAGTGCATGAGAACAATAAAAGATAAATATTATCAGGTATATATCTTTCAAGACACCTTCCTCTGGTAATCCATTTCTGGCAATCTGGTACAAGGCCTAACAAAATCCAAGTTTTACCTGGAGACTCTAGCTCAATAAATAAGGGCTGATTATGTAAAAGGTTTTAATCTGTTTTCATGTATAAGAGATACAAAGAAACCCAGAGAAAACATTATTGTTTTAGGAAGTGCTGAACGTTTCAGAACTATAAAATTATTAGCTTGAATCCTAAAAGGCTTTTTATTTATTTTTATTCAATACTGGTGGTTGAACTTGGGTCTTTCACACTAAGCTATACCCCAATGCTCACTCTTTCTTTCTTTCTTTCTTTCTTTCTTTCTTTCTTTCTTTCTTTCTTTCTTAAATTTGAGAAAAGGTCTCATGAAGTCTGCAAGTTTTCCAGACTAGGATAGGACTCCACTCTTCCCCTTCTTATGTCAAGGAGTATTCCTTTGGGGTAGAGCACTATTTCTAAAAACCTCTTTTAAAAAGCAAATGTTCACCCTAAGAAGATTATCTGAAAACATTATCAAACTAATGCATTTTTATTTATATTCTAATCACCTTAAATAGGCCAACTTTATATATCTATATCTATATCTTATCTTGCATTTTCTCGCCCCTTTGAAAGCATATGCATTAGCTACACAGTACATATTCAATGTGCACGGCACGATGCTCTGATACACGTGCTGAAATGGTCACTGCAGTCAAACGGAGGGGCACTGACATCAGAGCAGGAAGCCTAGACTTTGATGTAAGGGTAGGAGAGGCTAACATCATGATGAGCAAGCAGGGCCAAGTGAGAGAACAGGGGCAGGAGACAGAAAAGGGCCAGGAGGGAGATCCTAAGGTGGGCAGAGATGGCAGAGAGCCTGAGCACCTGTGAGACAGTTCGAATCCTCCACAAAGTGTTTCGCTCTACATATAATATCTATATACATTTGGCTCTCTACGGGCCACTGAACATTGCTCCACTTTACTCATGCTCAGTGTCATCAGCCAGCCTACTAAGTTACATGGGGCCTTGTTCTAATCATACAAACAGATGCAGTGGGAACAGTGAGAATGACTGGGGACCGCACCATGGAAAATCCTCACTGCTGCGAGGGGAAATTTTATTATTCTTTTAATTTTTATTTGTTTTTATATTTTATAGAGAATAAAAATGCTTAAAAATCATGCTTAAAAATGCTTAAAAATGATACAGAATTTCACTAAACAAAATGATAAGAAATCAACAATACTTGTTGTATTGTATATAGTTGTCTTCAAATTAGATGTTCAGATTGCCAGATATGAGCATGCAAAATTGGCTGATAAAATTACAAAGAAAAAAGAAAGTTAAACATTAGCCTTTGCTTCCAATGAACCAGCAGCACTCAACAGTGCAATTATTCCAGCGATACTGTGCGCATACATATATATTTTCCCTTCCTTCTTTCTTTCCTCCTTGCCTTCATCCCAGCTGTTCCTTCACTTTGTGCAGTTTCTTGCCCATTCACAGTATCTACTGTACCTTTCAGATTTTCTTTACTCTTTCAAGTTCTCATGCTAGTGAGACAACATGATGTTCACACATGCATATTTGATTTATTTCACTTAGAAGTACGGTCTCTAGTTGAAACACACTGATGCTAAGCCAGTGGCATTAATATGATTAAACATATGTTTGCTTATTAAGAAATTTGTGCAGGAGCAAGGTGAGAGCTCAGTAGCTTAAATGCTCACCTGGCCAGCACAGGTCCTGAGTTCAATCCCCTGTACCACAAACAGAAAGAAAAAAAAAAAAAAAAAAGAAGCATTTTGCCTGGGAGATAGCTCAGTGGCTTAAGCACCTGTCTGCCCAGGTGCTGAGTTCAATTCCCATACTGAAAAAAAGAAAAATGAAAAGAAATCTGTGCAACTAGAGCTGATATTTGCACTCTTTTTTGCAAAAAGTAATTAGATCTGAGTTTTAAGACCCTCACAGATACTTGTGCTTGTTCAAAAGATCAGCTCTGAAAAACGTCCCCTCGACTTGATGATCCTAAAGGTCGTAGTCGCAGCCATGGTGTTCCTGTAGCGCATGATTCTCTCTCTGAGTTCGTGACAGCAGCCTATGGGCCTTGACGGCCCTCCCTCTGCACTGTCTGAGCATCCGCTCCTACACAGGCAGAGTCTGAAATCAGCACACACATTGCATATGAACAGAGCGCAGGTGCCTTTCCAGTCTGGGGATCAGGCTGAATGACTACTAGCTCTCTACTGTGAATAAGGGTCATCACGCCCAGAAGGCAGAGCTGTTTTATGTGGATCTGTCTCACGGTTGGCACTGAATCTTCGGTACCAGCCCTGCAGAAATAATGCTATGAACTGGACATGATAATTTTCTTTTCTACAGAAATTTAAGTAGCAGCTGGCAGAGCCGGGCCACTGTATGACAACATTTTGCATACTTCTTCAGAACTGAGATGACCTATCTTTTTGCTTTGTTCCAGGACCACAAAATGAAGGGCTGCTGCCCAAGGCAAAATTGACCCTGGAATCCTGGCTGAAGTGGTTAGGATTCTGAGGGAAACACTCTTGCCATACAGACCACTGGCTTGCACAGGCAGAAGTGTTCAGTGGGAGGAGGTGTGATATCCCAGCGGGAAGA
>NDGN011492909.1:1485-12826 GCA_002564285.1 Tympanoctomys barrerae | reverse complement strand
TCAAACTCATAGTGGTCCTTCTGTCAGGCTCCCCAGTGCTGGGATGACAGGGGTATACCACCACACCCGGTTTTGGTGGCCAGCACGGCAGCATGTGGCACCAGAGAGTGAACTCTGGTCCTTGCGCTTGCCAGGCAGCCTCTCAGACTGCTGAGCTACCTCCCCAGCCTAAATGCAAAATTTAACAGCTAAACATGTACTTTACCAAACAACCCATACACAGTCAAACCTGGGAAGCACCAGACAGGCCATGCGCTCCTTTCTATGACCCCAAGGCTCTACCCCTCTGGGATTTGCTTCCGCCTCCTTACTCTCCTCCTTCTTGGTCTGTCTTCCGGTAGCCCCGTGCGTCAGGTCAGTGATGGTGGGACTGTTCACCACAGCCTTGGCATGGCGGGCTTGATGCTGCCCCCAGTGAGCCACTCCTCGGCTGACCTCCAACGTCAGCTGGATCATGCGGTTAATGGCTTGCTGGATGTCATCCAGGCTGGGGACCATCACCTATGGGAAGGAGAAGCCGTGCGTAATACCGCCAGCGCGTACGACACGTTCCCACCTGCCAAGTCTCAAGCCGCCAGGGGGCAAAGAGTTGCGTGCAGAAGGGGGGCTGCTCCAGAGCTTCGGCACGCGCAGCTTTGCCCGTTCTGTCCATTCCTGTGGGCCCCAAAGTGAACCCTGGTCCTTGCCGCCCTTGAGTGTGGCTAGGTGCAAGAAAAAAGAAAACTGCCTGTTGGATGCCTACGGCGGAAAACCACTGAAGAAGCTCTACCGCGAAGAAGCGGACCTCATTCCTTCAAAATGTGTTAAGTAAGCTCAGACGCTCTTTCCAGAAGTCAGAACATGCGAATGTGGTGTCAGGTGGGTCACAAGTTGTCCCCGCCTGGGACCTGGTATCCCACCACCAAGTAGCTGGGACAGTTGTGGAGAAGACTGCCCGCGAGGTCGCAGGCCAGGCACACAACACAGGCTTTCTCCCTCTCTATTCTGCCATCGTTAGTAGACCGCCTCCTGGTGGTCACTGTAGGGTAGGGCGTTGGACTTTTCTAAGGACTTCATTTAAACAACCTTATATTTGAAGTGAAAAAACCAAGGTGATTTGTAGGGCTCTTGACTGCAATAGAAGAACAGATACTTAACACCAGCCTTCAACATGTCATGTGCTATGCGGGAACACTTTTTAAATAACGCATAAAAATAACACTTGGCTGGGTAGATAGCTCAGTAGTGCCTTTGACAAGGTCAAAGTCCTGGATAGGATCCCCAGTACCAAAATAGTAATAATAATAATAACAACAACATTTTTTGTTGGGGATTAAGGAGAAAGTAAAAAACAAAATCAAACAACAACAACAACAAAAAAACCACAATAGGACCAAGACCTTCTTCTAAATGAAAGTTCAGTTTTAATACAGTAGTTCTTAAGTGTATTATCAAGATATCATTGTAGTCAATAATACTTACCACGTTAGGAATCGCAAGATGTACTTCAGTTTTTATAAAAGAAATAATATCCTCAGATGGTCTGCGTCCATATGGGCTGTAATAAGATGATCATTTGGTTGATGAGCCTAATTAGCCAAAAATGTCACAACTAGCTTATTATGCTACAAGTTTTGATCCTAAAAGTAAGACTGTATTCAAAATATCAAATTATACCAAACATAATAAAACTATAAATTGCAAAAAACCCACAATCATTTATTATTCTTAGCATTTTCTACTGTCTGAATCTCTCTCTCTCTCTCTCTCTCTCTGTTGTAACCATTTAACAACATTTACTAAAGACTTTCTTAGTCTTCCCTGTGACAATAAGGGATGAGAATATCAACAAAAGCACTCACCTTCATAAACCTTCATATATACATTCTACAAGGTTCAAAAGGTTGTTTGTGGTCAAAGCTTTCCAAAAACAGATTTTTTTTTTAAATTTTAAAGAGAATACAAAATGGTTTGGAAGGAAGGAAGGAAGGAAAGAAAGAAAGAAGAAAAAACTAGAAATGATACAGAATTTCACTAAACAAAATAATAGGAATTTCACGATTGTTGTAGTACATATTATCTTCGAATTAGTTGTTTAGATTACCAGCTATAAACATGCAAAATTGGATCAAAAATCAAGAAGAAAGCTTGAGCATGAACTGCTCCTTTCAGTAGACCAGCAGCCTCACTTGTACACAGGCACAGAGTCACGCACGCAGTAATGAAGCCGTCTGGGAACACCTACAGAGCTGCAAATTGGTTGGGCCATCTCCGTCTCTTTTGACCTTATGTGAGTCAGTTTTTCGTCATGGCAACAAAACACCTGAGAATAACAACTTATATGGGAAAGGTTTACTTTGGCTCCTGGGCTCAGAGGGCTTAGTGCACGCTAGGCCTGTGCACTGCTCTTAGGTGAGGCAAAACATCCTGATGAGAAAGCAAGGTGGGGCCACGTGGCACACTGCACAGCAGCCAGGAAACAGAGAGAGAGAGAGAGAAGGGCCTGGGGACCAGGGAGAGAACACAGTCCTCAGGGTCGCAAGCCTATGATCGACTCTTTTTCATAACTCACCTCTGAGTAATGCCCCCAAAATTAGGGTCCCATTCATGCCGATGACGAAGTTGAAAACCCATAAGAGCCCAGCATTTCCCAAAGCCCGTCATTTGCAACCCAGCCTTTGGCACATGACTTCTTGGGGACTGTTGGAATCAAGGCCTCAACAGAAGGCCACCCCTGTTCTAGACGAAGCAATGCAAACATTCCGTTCTCTTTCTCTGGGCATGCAAGGACTGCCGTTACTGATGGACACCACCACTTGGAAGGACAAGTGGATCGGGGTGGGTGGGAATCACAAGACACATACACACACCTGGGTGCCAAAAGGGACACCTCACTTTTAGCACTCAAGGCTAATGATTTCTAGGTAACCTATTATTGCAAGGAGCTCTTTGAACTAAAAGCAAGCAAACAAAAGCCTTCTAATTCGTAGCTTCCCTGTGATACTTGAGCCACATCAACAGAACAAGAAGAGCTGTACATGACACAAGGGCATAGTCTGAGAACCAGAAGGGGTTCCCATGAATATCAGCAGCTGAGCTGAAGGGGCCGTGAGCAGCACCTGGATCACGCAGCAGCGTGGCTAGCAAGTCACTGGGTCAGCTGGAGCAATGCCCCTAAGTTTCAGGTGCAAAACACAAAGAGAGATTATTTAAAGAAAAAAGACAAAGGAAAAAAAAAGAAAGAAAAGGAAAAAGGATAAAAAGATGAGTAACATTTATTGAATGTTTAGTGTAGTCCAGATGCTTTCCATTTTTCTGTGAATTAGCACATTTCACTCTCAAATTAACCTTATGAAGCAGATCCTGTGATTACGATTTCTATTTTATAGATGGGGAAAGCCAGAAAAGGAAAAGCTAAGGAACTCAGCACAGAGACACTTTGCTATCAAGCGTTTTGTCTTACATAGGCGTAGGAAATTAAACAAAGTGCTTCTTTAATCTCAATAACTGACTTATTTTCTCACATTAGAAAAATTCCACATGCCTAACAAGATTGAGGAGAGGACTATATTCAAGCACATATTTTGTGAATTCCAATAATTTTTTTAAAATGTGCAAACATCAAAACAACTGTGTTACGGTTTGTGCATAGGTGTCCCCCCACATACACAGCCTCATGTAGTCTTGGGGAGCTTCTGGAGTTTGTGATTGATTATTGTGGGTGCGGGTACTGCACCCGCCCTGGAGCAGGGAATCTGCATTACAGTGTAAGGACCCGAGAGAGGCTGGCTGGCTGCCTGACTTGCTGTCACTCCCTTCGCTCTTGGTTTCTGCCACCGCCATAAACGGCTGCTCTCTGCCAGGTGCCACCCTGCCTTGGAGCCAGCTGAGTATGGACTGAACCCTCCACTGACTGCGGGCTAAATAACCCTTTCCTTCCTTCATTTTGGGTGTCAGGTATTTGTCCCAGCAATGAGAGAAGAGTGAGACAAACTGCTTAGCAGCAGAATGCTCATCTGAAAACTAAAATAAAAGCATAGTATTTATGTGAGAGAAACAGATTATACTCAGGAAGACCAAACTAATATCTGTGCATGAGAATGAGACAAAGATTTTTTTTTGTACTTTTTTTGAGAGAGGGTCTCACTATGTAGTTGAGGCTGGCCTTGAGCTCACTTTGTAGGCCAGCCTGGTCTTGATCTCACAGCAATCCTCCTGCCTCAGCCTCCGGATTATAGGTGTGCACCAATGCACCAGGATAACAAAAACATTTCGCACAAGCAAGGATTTTTGGGTATCATGCTTGTGTGTCCCTCTCCAAGAATTACTTAAGTGCTACAGAACTCATAAATGAATGTGGCAGTGTGAGTTCATTCTTCAGAAACAGTTTTTTTGTGCCAAACACATCACACTCATGCGCTGATGCGTAGGATCTGCAGATGTTCAAATACAAGACATGAAACAGGAATGGTCCACAAACACCAGAGCAGCCTGGCCAGGGCTCTGGCTTCTAAGGTGGGGGCAATGACACTAGGCGGGATGGCTTTGCAGATTTGAGAAATGGCCGTGCTCTGTGTGAGACACGACAGCTTCTGCCAAGATCACCGCATGAAGCCAGAAACCAAGAAGGGTTTCCCTGCATTAGGGGGGCAAAGGCAAAACACCAGAAAGACAGTCCACCTCCTGCCTGAAGCTACTGTCTGGAGAAAGAAGCAAACCCACAGCTTCCCTGACAGGACACTAAGTCCGCCCTCCCGTTTTTTTCCCAGGCTGAGCCTGCCATAACCGCAGTCCCTCTCCAGGGGGCAGCACCTGAGCACAATTGAGAGCTGGTTCTGCACTGCCTCGCGAGGGTTACCTGGAGGCAAAAGCGAAAATCCTGGCCCCGGGGTAAGGAAAAACACGAAAACAGAAAGACCTCTTGCACCTAGAGGACCCACACACTAAAATCTCAACAGGCGTGCAAGAATCTAAGAGTGAGAAAGAAAGAAAGAAATCGAAAATTGAAAGAAAAACTCACTCCAGATAAAATGCTGTTTGGACACGCAGAAAAACTCTAAATAGCTTGAGATGTTCAACAAGATAAAAGATTGTCTTCCCAAGGAAGATTAACAAAACAAAACAAGTCTAAGCTAACAAGGCAGAAATGATACAATATCTGAAGAATGGGGGAAAAGCATTCATTTAAATATTTAAAATGCAATCACTTCTCCGCTTTTTGGCTAAGATCAAGTGTAAATATTGAAAATGCAGTAGATACCACAATCTTTAGAACAGACCAGAATATGTAACCAAACAATTACACAATCACAATAGCAACAGAGTAGTTAGGAAAGGGTTCGACATTTGTAAGGACACCATTTCTCTGGAGAATTGGTCTATGGATTCAGGGCAACTTAAATAACTGCCCCCTCCCTCCCCGTGTTGGCTTTTCCACAACTCTTGCTTGGTGACTAATAACTGTGGAAAAGCTTCACCCTACCTAAGCATAAAATCAATACCAGGTGGATTAAATCTCTAAACATAAAAGACAAAAACTACAAAACCTTTAGGAGGCATTATAAAGTAGGAAAGAAGTTTTTTCAAAAAGACATAAAAATCCCACCTCATAAACAGTTGATAAATCTGAGTATCTTAACCCAAAAATTGTTACTTCTGAAAACATTTTAAATTCCACAAAGAAAAAAAAACGAAAATTAATATACTACAGGAAATAAGACAGAACTGAGAGGTAGTATTTAATGTATTATTATCAATCAAGTAATACATTGAACTATTTATGACTCACTCCATTCCAATAAAAAAAGATCCCCCCAAAAAAAATCTTCATCATTTTTAAGGGAGAGGAAAAAAATGACCTGTATGCACACAAAAATATATGCCATCTCATCAATCACCAGGAAAATGAGTTAAAATCCCAATGAGATGTGATTTTACACCCATTTCTTGTGTTAGCAAGAACTTTTTAGTTGGATAGTACCATTCGCAAGGATGCCACACTATGGGCACTCTCATGCTGAGCCCTGCCCGGGAGGCTGAGGCACGCTGGTGCCCTGGGACCCCTGAAGTCTACTCTTCACAGCTACAATAGGAGACAGGCGAAAGGTATGTTCACAGAGGCTTTATCAGATCACCTTAAGCTGGAAACAATCCAGATGACTGTCCCCAGTGAAACAGGTGAATGAACTGCACATACTCTAAATACATGAGAATAAACCCTGTCAACATAGAATAATCGCAAAGGCGTCATGCTGAACACAGGCCAACTACAGACAAATCGTGTACCAGGGATAGAAGCAAGTGGGGAGCGATAAGGAGGGGACACCAATCAACACGGGGTCCTCAGGCGAGCAGCAGGAGCACCGGCCAGGGGCCTGGCTGTCTCCCTTCTCCTGGCCCTGGGTGTGAGAAACATCGTTGGTCATTTGCTCACTGTAGCATTATGCAAATGTTTTCAGACAGCCTTTTCATGAGTGCTACATTTTACAGTTTATGATTTTAAAATTAACAATCTAATCAAGAGATACAATTAGAATTACAACATTATGAGCAGTGTTACCAGACAAATATGGCATATTTTCAACTTGCCTCACAACAAATATTCTTCTTTTCATTGTGTCCAAGGATAATCGTGTAGCTTTTTGAAGACTGTCTAATAATTGATGAGAGAAAAAAGCATAGACCTCTTTGCATTCCTGGAATAAGAAGCCATATTAAAATTGGTACACAAAATAAACTTCTAACATCCCCAAAGCAAAGACACAATAATAGAAGTGATACATGAAAGGCGAGAACTAATAAACTATACAGTTTCAATAACGCTGTAGAAATAAATGCAATCCTACGTCACTTGTCTGTATTTTTTTAGACAGTATGTAAGAAATGCACTTGCAGAAACTCTCTAGCAAATTAGGAGTTACTCAAAAATCAAAACTCAGAAGCAATTTATTCAAAATAATCCTGGCTTGCTTAATAGTCAACAATTAAGTTAACTTACTAAAACCAACAAAAAGGCAAATTTCTATGAGAAAATTAGAGTAATCTCTGAGTACAGTGAAAGATAGTAAAAATCTGAGGGTAAATGACAGTTTGAAAGAATTTATGCAAAAGTTTTCAGTGTTTTTCGTTTTGTCTTTTAGAGGCAAGGTCTTGCAAGTTGAGGCTGGACTTGAGCTCACTTTGTAGCCCAGGCTGGTCTCGAACTCGCAACAATCCCCCTGCCTCAGCCACCAAGTGCTGGAATTACAGGTGTGTGCAATCAGGTTTTTTAATTTATGGGAACCAAATAAACCTAAAACATCTTATACTGCTTACAGGATTTAGAAAGAGTGTTTATTTAACTCTATTAGGAGGAAATAGAGTTAAATTTCCCTGTATTTCTAAATATAGTTTTGGGAAACTATCCTCAATAGTCCTTTTTATATATTTTATATTTAAAATTTGCCTGAGTCATATTGTGAAGACTGTTGCTGTTCTAATTACTTGTGTGATTTACATTCTAATTTGTTAATTTAAGAATATCAGAATCTGACCATAGCATCCTTCTTGTAATCAGGAACAATGAAGGACTACCAAAAAACTGTGGTCTAGCTTTTTTTAAAAATGTGTTATTAATTTTCTCAGGGATCTACAATGAGTTATGGATGTGTATTTAAAAAATAAGGTCTTATTTATAGAAGGAATTACTCTAGGGAAAACAGTCTACGGCCAAGCTGTGTTTTTAATATCCTTCTACATTGCATGTCTGTTTATGTTATAAAATTTGTTATTTCTTCACATTTTCTATGCTAGCATGGTAGATCATTAGAGACCTGTTTGAGGATAAAAGTTGGATACAAATAAATAACATTCAACAATGAACCTGATGACACCAAAGCACTTCAAGCATGAGGCAATTGTCAGGGCCTGCCTGGGGGTCTGAGCACAGGAGGAGGATGAAGCTCCATCTTCAAGGAACTCATGGAGTGGGGAAACAGAGCTACAGGGTGAACCGTCTAACCCTGCACCTCGGCTTGATCTTCTCTCCACGCCCTTCCTTCCCTCAAGAGGAGTTTACGAGCTTATTGGTCAGCACGGAGAACAGGCACTGAGCAGACAGGCGGAGGCCCCAACATCTTCCCTGCCCCCTTTTTTTGTGTTTCCAGATGTCAAATTCAGGGCTTTGCCCATGCTAGTAGGCAGGTGCTCTTCCACTGAGTCACACCACCAGGCCAAGCCCCGGACAGCCACACAGCCAGGGCCATGTTCTGGCCTCTGTTCCTCACCACTGGGGACCTTGACCCTTGGAAGTTTCAAAGGAGACCCAGGTTCAGTTGGGTCGGAAGAGTTAAAGAACAAAGCAAGACATATATATCAAGCGAAAGGACAGGCACTGACACGATCAGATTATAAGTTACAGAGACCTTCCTGGCAGCTTGGTGCTGAGAGACAGAGGTGACTACAGGGATGCGGCTCCAGGTGACCCCACCCAGAGAAGCTTGCTCAGTCTTGCTCTAGACCCAGCCCGAGTGGAAGGCAAGGGCTCAGAGGCGCACGCACTCCCTGGGTGCAGCTGGCCCCACCGCCCGGCTGCCTGCTTCCTGAGGCAGGGAAGGCTAAGGTTAGGCTCTAGACTGCAGGAAAGTGCTTCCCAATCAACTGGCAGTATCATCCCTGAGCAAGAAGGGGAAAATGAAAACAGAACACATGCGCCTTGTTTATTTCCAAAACTGTATTAACCTATGCAGCAGTAAGTGAAACAGGAAAAGAATGAAAAGGAGGTGGGTACGAAAGAGCGCCCCGTGCCTGCTTTCCAACTCATTTCAGCACCGCCCGCCCATCCGGGGTTTCTTGAAAGCAAAGGCCACAGTCTGTTGGCAGTGCTAATCTAAAATACACATCCCTGGGTTCCAAGGGAATCAAAATCAGGACTTGCAACACTGATCACTCCGCTACGTGCAGCGACTGAAAACAAAGTCCTCTGCTCTGAGTCCCGTGGATCGGAAGCCGCAGTTACTATGTGAGGAGGACTCACAGCCGCTCACGATGCGGGAGGGAAGTAGGAGATAAGCTGTAAGCAACAGAATCGCATCAGAAGCTGATGATGCAAGAGGACACACTAGGGACACAACGACATGATCCAGATCTGCCCGATCCTACAGTGTGAAGCTAAAAATTTTATTTTCTGGGTTCTGTTATACATTAGACACAGATTCATAGCAGAACTGCCTGGAGGATGCACCTGTAAGGATTGTCCACAATCTTTAGTCTCCCTTCTGTGAAACTGCCCCAGGTTGTTTCACAATAAATACCTTTTTAAATTCATCTTCTTTATCATTAGTATCATCCACATTCACATCAGTGTCATAATCAGCGTTGTCACCATCTTCTGCTTCATTTCCAAAAACAACATGTTTCTGGTGTTCTGTAGATAAAAAGAAATACCATGTATATTTTTAGTGTGAAGTTCATTCTCAATGGCTAAACCTTCTTGAGAAGTTCCTTTTTTAAAAGCTTTTACTTAAAATTTTTAAAAATTCTATCTTCACTTTATTTTGCATTTATTCATATAGGAGTCATCCTTGAATTCAATTTAAAACATTCTTCCCAATAGAATCATCATCCCTCTAAGAAACACATTCTGTAGATATACTCTGTCTTAGTATCAGGAATTCATAAAAATTTTAAAAGGGGTTTTAAATTAAATTTATTGATACATTAAAAGGATTCTACATATTTCATTTTTAAATTAGCTGGACTGCTTCTGTTGGAATTTCTTTTTCTTTTTTTTAGTACAAGGTCTATAGGGTCTTACTACACAGATCGGACTCATAGTGATCCTCCTGTTTCTGCCTCCCAAAAGCTGGGATCACAGGCTTGTGCCACCACGCCCAGTCTCATTTGCTGTCTCAGCAGGCCCTAGGGAGGGCAGCACAGCATGTGCTGTCAGGGTTCGAACCCCAGTCCCTGTGCCTGCCTAAGTAGGTGCTTTGATCTGCTGAGCTATCTGGCAGGCTTTCTTTTTTCTTTCTTTTTGTGGGGTGGGGGAAGTACTGGGAATCGAACTCAGGACCTTGTGCTTGCCAGGCAGGCACTGCACCAATGAACGTCACCACTGAGCTATATTCTAGGCCCTCTATTGAGTTTTCTGACTTAATGAGCTGGTGTTGTATGGTTTCTGATACTTTTAATAAAAGATAATTGAGCCACATGCCTGTAATTCCAGCTCTTTGGGAGGCTGAACACAGACGGATCACTACAAGTCCGATCTACATCGTGAGACCCTGTTAGACCTTGTACTAAAATACAAAAACAAAACAAAACAAAAATAAATAAATAAAAATAAAAGCTAATTGAACTAAGTGAAAATCCCTAAGAGCTGAGAAAACATGCTGTCCATACTCATTCGAGGCTGTTTCTCCTCCTGGCCACAACTGACATAGTTCTGGGGGTCCGTGGGTAATTTGGGGGCTGGATGATTTGTGTTGAGCTCTGTCCTGTAAGACACTGAGTAGCATCCCAGGCCCTACCCACTGGAAGCCAGTACAGCGGCCCCCAACACACACACACACACACACACACACACACACACACACAGTGTGACAGCCAAAAACGTCTCCAGACGTCAGCTAAAATCCTGAATCCTCCCTCAGCTCTACTGAGAACCAATGCTCCAGGCAGCACCTCCCTGCCTTTTCCTTCTCACAATGTCCTTTACACACCATCTCTTCTTAACTGAAAAGTTCACCTCTTATTCCAACTGCCAGTCCCTCACTTGTGCCCTACTTCAGAGGCGTTGGTAATTAGCTAACCAAGCTTGCCTCTAGTCCACCGGCCCACCAGCCACCTGCCTCATGCAAAACCCCGCAGAGGGGGTGGTCAGAAGGGCAGGAATTCAGGCAAACAGGGCTCATGGGTGGCGAACACATCTGCTTCTAACACTAACAAGTAAAACCTTCAGCTACAAATTCCTGACTTTATCAGTTCTTAGAGTTTGAAAACAAACCTTCAAACACAAGTTTTCCCTTGAAGTTTATTCAAGGAGTCTAAAGAGCTAGGACAGAACAATCAGCAAAAATGAAAATCTCAGGTTCTTAAACTGTAGTTCAGAAACCAAGAAGCAAACAAACTCCCCTACTTGAAATCACTTCCTACCCAGGTGTGTTGGCACAGGCCTGTAATCCCTGCACTTGGGAAGCTGAAGCAGGAGGGTCACTGTGAGTTTGAGGCCAGCCTGTACTTTAAAGTGAGACCCTGTCTCAAAAAATTTTAAAAAGAAAGAAAGAAATGGAAAATCATTTCTTAAAATTCTCTGCCACTGGGGGCCAGGGAGATAGCTCAGTAGAATAAGTGCCTGCCTGGCAAGCGCAGGGTCCTGAGTTCA
>NDGN011492885.1:0-10256 GCA_002564285.1 Tympanoctomys barrerae | reverse complement strand
GCATGTGGTGCTGGGGGATTGAACCGTGGTCCCTGTGCTTTGCTACGCTTGTTCTAAGTAGGTACCTTAGACCACTGAGCCATCTCACCAGCCCCATCCATCAAATATTTAAAGAACAGTTCTTATCAACCTTCCAAATAACTGAAGCTGGAGAAAAAAAATTCAAGAACACTGCAGACAAACATGAATGCTGAGTGATTCTGACAGGAACACCATCAGCTGACCAGAATGCCGAGGAGTATGTAGACAGTAAAGACTATGCTTGTGGGTTTCCAATGTAAGTTGGAGTCTGAGAACTAGACTGGAGGACAGGTCTGGCAAAGAATCTGTCTAATTTTGCCAAAACCCTAAGATTTTGTAGGAGGCCAAGTTTAGAGGTAATGGTGGAGCTGATAAGAAATTTCAAGGTTATATAACACTCTGGCTGTGGCACGGTGTTAGTGGTTGCTTTTAGTCAAATTTACAGTGAAAAACATGAGTAAAAAGCATATCCAAAGGACCTGAAAAACTTGCAATTTGGCCAGAAAGGAAGCGTAAAGCTGTAACCAAAAAGAAGGCATAGTGGCTGAAGAGACTGAGGTCATTACAAAGAAGCCAAGTGCTCTGTGCTGGTTCAATAGGACAGATACCTGACATAGGGCAGCAACTGCGAGACTGCACCTACTGCAAGTACAAAGGTCTGTGGAGACTGCTTTCAGAGTACCAGAGCATGCTGCTTACTCATTACTTCTCCCAGCTCCCCGCAACTACTCTGAACTTTCAAATAACTTACACCTCATCATAAAAATTAAATGTATTGCTGGTATAAAAACATCTGAAAACAGAATTAGTGTTCAAGCTGTTTCAATTTCAAGAAAATTAACTGTTCCCTCCTTCCGTTCTCTAGTACTGAACCTTCATCCTTCAGTGTGGGCCTTCACACTGACCTAGTGTGTGTGTGCGTGCATGCATGCATGTGTGCGTGCTTTTTCTTTTTTTCATGTGCAGGGTCTGACTATACAGCTTGGACCCATAGTGATCCTCCTGTGTTCTGCCTCTCTGGTGTGGGGGTTACAGGTATGTGTCACCATGACTGGCTTATATTTGCTTTTCTAGATGCAAATTTTTTCACACTGACCTATGATATCCTATAGCATTAAAGTTTAATGATGTCAAAGAGAAAGACATTAGAGTGCTTTTAAAAATATTTTTCTTTATCCATTGCCATATATAAACCTCCTATAACTTCTCAAGAAAGGACAAAGTCAGGAAAGAATAAGTTTTAACTAGTATGCCAATAAACTTTGAGAATAATCAACTTCATTTGAATATTTTCAGGAACTAATTCTTGAATAGTTTCAATCAACAAAAATATGTTAGAGAACATTCTATAATGTTTTTCTTAGAACCAGGCCAAGCTTTGTTCATGTAAGAATTGGGAGTGGACAGCTTCCTAAGTTTACACATTCTCTCAGAGAAAAACAAGCCACAAAAATAGCCTGTGACTGCCTAACTGAAGACACGCTTTGAAAACTACTGTATGAATAAAGACCTAACTGTGTTGAAATAGAGCAATATTCAACCTAACAACATGTAACCATGCATTCAGGTAATGCTGTAATAAAACACAGCCAACCTGCTCAAAATCTCTGGCCCTACCCTGCCACCTCTGCAGCTTTTTGGCAAACACAAGGAGCCACCTCCATGCAAGGACCCACGGAAGCAAGTCTGCAGCCTGAGAAGCCGTGCCTTGGGTGGTCCCTTAGCTTTTCCAACTGAGGACCACTGCTTTCAGTAATATATTAGAATGTGAGAAAAGTCTGCTTTTGACTAATTAGGGCTATCCTTGAACCAGAAAAACCACCATATGAAGGATAGAATGCAGCCAGAATTACGCTGAGCCAAAAAAGGTACACGTAAACCAGAGAGGCAGAGCAAGGTATTTAAAGTACAAAGAGTGAAATCCATCTACACGTTTTCATCACCAAGCTAAGATAATATACCCCTAGAGTTCTCTGACTAGCATCTCCTGGATCCTCGCTGCATATCCTGAAGGGGCTCTGAGCACAGCTGCTTCTGGCCACCACCTCCCGTCTGCCATCTAGCTCCCCTGAAAAACACTCCGGGTGGGATGGCTCCTATGGCACTGCGCAGCAGGCTCGTGTACTTATAGGAGACCTTTGTTTTCATGCTAAGGACACATGACTGTGCAGACCCCACAGAGGCCGGATATGGCAGTGATCTTCCCCATCTGAGCCAGGCCCCAGAATGCCATGAGAAGATCAACGGACTTGCAGGAAGAGTCCTCAAATTCAGCACGTTAGCAACATCCCCTCAAAATTTGCTACGTTCTAGTTAATTCTGAATGAATAAACCATGAACTTCAGGATTGGTTTTTACAACCACGAAGGTTTGAAATTACAAGCACTTGACAGAAACAGAGTAAAAGCAAACATTTGCAGGCCTTCCTATTAAGAGCACGTGCTGTCCTGTGTGAGCTGCCAGCATGTACATTTGTCTGGTCAAGCACGTGCACCTATGGGAGCTCAGTGACAGGTGGGCTTTCGGGCCCTTCTGTGCAGCTTACCTTATTGTGTGTGAAGGGGGGCGCTGTGTATAAGGTGGGGTGGATGAGAGGCCGAGGCAGGTGTGGGACGGTGTGCAGGGGCACGTGGCCATGGATGTGGGGGTACAAGTGCAGTGCAGGGTGTGTGGGCTTCTCTGGGCTCAGGAACTGGTGACCAGGAGGAAGGGCTCCAGCCGTCATTGCCGATGCTGTCAGCCCAGAGGCTTCTTGTTTACAAACGTGACATTCACAAGTATTTGGAGCTTGTTCAGCCTAAAAGGAAAGAAAGGGCGTTCATTTAATGTGAAAAATGGATGTAAGTTTAGTCAAAGTCTGTTGCAGTTTGACAGGCAGTTAGTAGGGAATGACAGATATAAGTGGGGCACACCCTAGGGCCCTCCCTGCAGGGTTCAGAGGGACTGCAGAGACTGGGTCAGCTGAAGTAGCAGTCATTGGTTTGGGTCCTTGGGCAAACTGAGGTAACGAGGAGCCAAGGAGCGACAACAGAGTGGTGAGAAGAAGCCAGGACCAAGCAAACACCACGAGTGGCTCTGATTCTACTCTGTTTTGCTGGGCATGCCTGCTCGATCCATGCAGCGCAGATCTCCACATGGCCACTGAGAATGGAGTGGAGACGCTGGCAGCTCCCCTTCCAAACAAAGGTAAAACTGACACAACCGTTGAAGGCAACCGCACGGAGGCTGAGAAATCAGAATACTCTGTAAGTTGGTAGAAGCTCAGTGAAGAGCAGGAGCCTGGCTTTCTTGCCTCAGGTCTTCCTTCACCGCGCCAGTCTGTGGGCAGTGGTGCCGCAACACTGAGGAAAGCGGTGTATGTGGTGCAGAGGTGAGCCCCAGGAGTGGTGCACGCTGAGGCTCTGGCTGTCGACTTCAGGCTGGGGTCTTGCTTGGGGTGAGCAGCAGGTGAAACAGAAACCTTACAGGGAGACCTGGCAAAGAGGCGCCCAGAGGAGGACCCTTCAGCTGTGCACAGCTGCCTAGCTGACCAGGAAACCAAGGTGCACACAAAAGACAGAACTCTCAACGCTGACCAAGAGCAGAGGGAGTGCAGAAGGTGTCCCCAGCGTGACTGCAGATGGCGGCACCCAGAGGGCTCCTGGGTGCTTGAGGAGTGTGCGCAAACTCTGCCTAGATTACCAGATGAGCTGCTGAGTCACGCAGCCAAAGGGGACATCTAAGACCAGCTAGAAAGTAAAATGAAGAAAAGCAGGAGCCAAGCCATCAGCAGCCACACAACAGGGGAGACATAAATTCTGTAATTTAAGATGGGGAATAATAAAACACAAGGAAACACAATGAAGGCCTGGGGGGAGGAGGCAGACCCCAATTAGCTACCATATTTTAAATATCCAGTTTTCAACAAAAAATTATGAGATGTAAAGAAAAAAGTGTGACATACATTTTTTGCCAGGAAAGAGCTGTTAATCTCTAGAAAACGGATCTGAGTGAGTCCAGACATTGGCTCAACACCCTAAAATGTCAAAGCCGATGTTTTACGTTCAGAGGTTAAACAAAATACGAAAACGAAGAGTCAACATAAGTCGAATTATAAAGAAAGAGCAAGTGCAAAGAATGAAAAGGAAGCTAAGAGAGGCAGAGATAGAAAACGGAATTAAGACGTGCTTTGTGATGTACAACTCTGCACAATGAATACAATCAACACTGCAAACATATACTAATAAAAAATGAAACTAACAAGAAGTATGACATAGAAATTCTAAAAGTACACTTAGGACGGCAGAAAAAAGAACGTGTGAACTCCAGTCCGAGCAACAGAAATTCTCCATATGAAGAATAAAATGCAGGGCATGGTGGCGCAGGCCAGCACTCAGGAGGCTGAGGCAGAAGGATTGCAGTGAGTTTGAGGCCAGCCGAGGGTACATACATAGTGAGCTCAAGACCAGCCTGAGCTGCACAGCAAGATCCTGACTCAAAAAAAGTGGAAAAGAAAAAGTACACAGCTAGCCAGAAAATTACATAGCATGTCTCTTGTAGGGGACCACGAACTATACCAACACATGTGTAATGAAGTCCTAGAGGAAAGGAGAGAGATAAGAAGAATATTTAAAGAAATAATAGCTGAAAATTTCACTGTCCAAATCTATTGAGCATGAATCCATAGATGCAGGCACTTAGAGAAGCCCTGCACAGACAGCCGCCGAGGGCCGCCTGCAGCTCCGAGCTTCCTGCTACCTGCAAGCACTGCTTCCCTCTGCTGTGGGCCCTGAGCAGGAGAACATGAAGAGTGGGGCACTGGGCACACAGCAACTATGCCCACTCAACTCTGCTGTGACTCTAAAAAATAAACTGCTCAAAGAAATGAAAACAAAACAGACACACGCAGATAAATATGGGGAGAGTGCGCTACTAGCCGACTCGCACAGACGTGAAGGGTGCCCTCCAGCCGAGAGGCACCAACGGACAGTAACTCAGGCTACATGGAAAAGGACGGAATATGGCACCAACCTGGGCAAGGTGGCAAAAGAGACACTACACATGAAGTTATTTTTCATTTCTTTGCTCTTAATTTCTTCAAAAAGTAAACTGTAGAGCTAGCTGGGAATGGTGGTGCACAACTGTAATCCCAGCACTAGGGAGGTGGCCTGCAGGAGCGGGGCCACAGTGAGTTCAGAGCCAACCTGAACTGCATAACGAGACCCTGTCTCAAAAAAAACCCAAAGCAAAATACCCTGAAAATAACCAAAAAGCACTAATTACAAAATAGTGTTGTCCTTTCCCTTCCCAAAGTAGTGTTGGATTTATAACTACATCTATATAAGAAGTAATTAGAACAATAATGGTTCAAAGGTCAAATGAAGTGGAATTGCATTATAGCCATGCCTTCTGATGGTAGAAGGAAGTTAGTGTTAACCTGGAGTAGACTATAATAAACTAAAAATGCATATTATAATCCTCAAAGCACACATTAAGAAATTAACTAAAAAAGTAAAGAGACCAAGTGACTGATCAGGACTGTAATCTAAGCACTCGGGAGGCTGAGGCAGTAGGATCACTGTGAGGTCAGGCCAGCCAAGACTACATAGGGAATTTAAGGCCAGCCTGCCCTGCATGGTGAGACCCTGTCACAAAAAAACAAAACAAAATAAACAAAAGACCTGAAATGGCACACTAGAACTTCTTTAACATCAAAAAGACTTGGCAGGATAAACATGTAAACTCAACTAAAGGAGTTGAAAGCTTAAATTTTGTAAAAGGATGAAAAAATACTAAGAGTCTGGGATGGCTTTATTAGTACCAAGTAAAATATCAGCAGGGAAACATTTCCTAATGATGAAAGGGCCAGTGTATCAGGGAAACACGACAGTTACACACTTACATGCATTCAACAACATCACCTCCAATATATGAAACAGAATTTGGCAGAACTGAAGGGAGGACTAAATTATCCAACACACCATCCATGACTTTCACACTGCTTAAGTTTAAAGTAGCCCATTTTGGGAGGAGGTCCCCCACCAGCAGCGATGAAAGCCCTTAGAAGAGGCCCCTGTCCTTGTGCCATTCCCAGCATGGAAGGCTACAATGAGAAGACAGCTGTCTATGTGGGCAGCAAGTTGGATGGCAGAACTGCCTCTTACCAAACGTCACACGCAGATCAACAGGCAAGTACATTATGAGGGCAAGGACAGACACAGAGGCCAAATGAACAGAGTGAAGTCTTGAATTCTTAATATATTGAAGAAAGGACAACTGTGATATATTTGGAAAGCACAGTCATATTTACAATCTATCCATATTCAACAAATAGGCAACACATGCAATGAGGACAGTTTCTGACAAGCAGTATTGGGCAAGTGCATATAGATGTATAAAAATGTGGATAAACCAACACCAGCAGCAGGGCAAGGAGACAGCTCAGTGGAATAAGCGCTTCCCTGGCAAGTGCAAGGGCCTGAGTTCAATCCCCGTTCTACCAAAAAAAAAAGAAAAAAAAGAAAAGGATAAACTAACACCAGCAGCAAATAATGATTTAAATAGGCCGTAGCACCTAAGTAAGAGTTGGAAGTTACAAATCTTTTAGAAGAAAACAGCTTTGTGACTGGCAAAGTTTCCTTGGATAATTCAGTGATACTTCCATTGCCAAATAGCTCCAAGCTTGAACTTCCCACCACTTGAAATAAAAGTTAGAAAAAAAAAAGCTCAATAGTCATGATTTTGCTTGAGAGTCAAACCAAAAATTCATTGTGCAAATACCTGTAACAGGCCAAGTATAAGTCACTGTCATATCTTGCTGCAGACACAAAGAGGTGACATTTAATTCTAAGTGTCACTCTCACCTAGACAGCAAACAGTGTTCATGTTACTGTTTTAAAGCATTTGTCACTGTTTTGATTTTTCTGCACTTTATTTGCATAAAATATCACAGCCATGGCTCTAAAGCAAGTTAATGATTTAATTGGCAATAAAGCTAGGAGGAAAACTGTGAGAACCACAGTGGTGAAAGAAAGCAAGCATTGCCAACTTTGTTAAATTCCTGGAAAAAGGAATCTGTAAGTGTAATTTTTGGGCCTCAAAACCAATTATTTGGTTTTTCATTCTTTCTTATGGGAAAAATACGTTTAGGTCTCAAACTTTTTGGTGTCTGAACGTGAATTTGGAAAGCATAATTCATAAAAAAAAAATTAGTCAGAACCTAAAACTACTCTATAAGAGGACACTAAAAAATAGACATAACACAGGTCATTAGAAAATAGTATAAATCACATATCTAATAAAGGACCTTTCTCTAATATAGAAAGAACTCTTACAACTTGATAACTAGATGGAAAGGGCAATAGTCCTTAACTGTGTGAAGGACATATACCAATAAAAGTGAAATGTAAGGCCAGCAAGACAGCTCAGTGGACCAAGCACCTGCTTAGGCACGCGCAGGGACCAGGGTTTGATTCCCAGCACCATATGCCACACGGGCTCTGCCCCTGGGCATGCTGAGCCAGCCACTGTGCTGGGGTGTGGTGGCGCATGCTTGTAATCTAAGCACTGGGAAGGCTGAAAACAGAAGGATCACTACAAATCTGAGCTATGTAGTGAGACCCTATACCAAATACATAAAAATAAATAAATAAAAGTGAAATATAAAAAACCCCACAAGGGGTGACCATTTCTGATGTATTAGGCTGAAAACCTGCGTCACCACTCTCTCTTGGGGCCCAGGGGAGGTCTCTGCGACCCCTCGCCTCATGTACAGTTCTGACACAGTACTCACTATTGCCTCAGTCCCAGGGGTGTCTATGCACTTGCTCAAGTCAGATTCACAGGGTTGCTCCATAGTTTACACGGTGAATGACAGGGGTGAGGACACATGAGTCCCCATCAAGAGGGGACTGAAAAGAGAAACAGCAAATGATAATACACCCATGGAACAGAACGCAGGGCAGCCAGCAGAAGGGAATGAGACTGTCCTCTGCAGGTGTCATCACTCAACGTGCACTGCTAGGAGAAAGCGAGGTGCACACAGAGCAGCCGTGTGGCGCCGGCAGAGTCTTGGTCAGCGGAGGATCTGCATCTGCACACAGTGAGAGAACAGAACCGGCCCCCACTAGGACCAGGAACTGCACATTGCACACAGTGGAAGGTGTGGGGCAGGATTTCTCTCTTTGCCATTTGATGGCTCCTGTGTTATCTGATCTGTATATTTGCATTACCATATACTTAATGCAAACCATATACTTATATTACCTATTAGAATAAATTAATGCAATGAATTGATTTGAAATTATTTGATTCTCATTTGTCAGAACAGAAAGTGTAAAATCTGAAGACCTACCTGTGCAGTAGGGTAGGACGGGGGTGGAGTGTCTACTTTACTCTCCTCTGTTGTGGGGCTCCCATTTACCAGGTCCCCATCTTCTTTTGGAGCTCCTGGGGGCTCCCCGGAACTCTCACCATCTACTTCTTCATCATCAGCTTCAGAAGAACTACTGCTTGTACTGCTCACCTGAGGGGACTTCAAAGATAGGCTTTTGTGACTTATACTTTTCAAAGCAAAACAACAGAAAAATTAAGCCATGCCCTCTGTTGCTGCTCCCAAGAAGCTACGCCCATACCTCATCTTTCAAGGCCAGGTTTTCCCCACCACCATTCAGTTCGCTGTGGACTCCATTCATGTTGGCCACCACCTCAGTGTCATCGTAGTTACTCAATGGATAAATGTCAGCAAACTTGGCTGACAGTGGTGCGACGTCTTCATCATCACTACAACTGAGACAAGCAGACACAGTTACCATGAGGCCCTGTGGTGTGAACAGACAGCAAGGACTCAAGCCTGCCGAGAGCCAGGCACCTCCTCCACAAAGCACCGCTTCTGGTCCAGGAGTACACCAGGCTCAGACTCACATCATCACCAAGTGCAAGCCCTCCCCACAAGGGCTCCCAGAGAGTAACGCTCAGCCTTCTGGGAGAAGCCGACCACCTCCAGAAGTAGAAGGCAGTAAGGAAACCAAACAGTTAATAAGGCTGCTACCGATTTTCATATGAGCTAAAATGCTCTAGTGTAAAACTATTCTTTCTGCCACTCCCAAGAAGACATCATTTTTTACTAAAAGGGACAAGGTACTGACAGCAATCTCAGATCTTTAGTGTTTGCTTTTATCACCATCAAGCTTTCAGAAATATCGAGCTGAACAAATCTTCGAACACATTTACATAACAAAACTGTTTTTGAATGACTGTACAAGATCAGCTCTGGCCAGGTCACTTATGATCTTAATTATCAGTTTTACAAGACATCTAGGCAATGGGCAAACACTAGAAAAAATGAGAACACACTTCGTGGCTTTAGCTTACAAGCCTTAAACATGGCTTCATGTGCATGGAAGCGCTGTCACAGAGTTCACAGCTCCAGGCATGACCCTACGTGACCACCTGGGGTCTTGCAAAACACCCGAGACTGTCCTCAGCCTCAGCACTGCGAACCTCAGAAGGCAGAAGCCTGGAGGAGTGGCACTCTTGCCTTTTAGGAACGAGTGCCCAGGATCACCAGACTTGGGTGTGCTTTCTACTTTTAAGACAACAGTCAGCCTGCTATGCCATGGGCCGAGCTGGAGCTTATCAAAGGAGGCACATACAGGCCCCAGCAGTGAGCAAGCTCAGGCTGCTCCGGGCAACGTGCACACCTTTCCTGCAGTGCCACTGTCACTATGGTTTACCAGCGTTCTAAAGTGAAGTCACTGACTCAGCCAAGGGAGCAAGGCAGTATGGTGACTGACATGACACTGTCTGTTTTCATCAATTCAGATATGACACCAAGAAAGAGTCAAGAGCCACACTGGAGACTTGACCGTCAGAGTGACTTCCATTGGGAAGACAGTAATCACAAGTTGCTGGGGCCCTGAGACTCTGAGGCTCAAGAGAAAGCACCTGCGGTCAGTGCTCCCGCATTGGCTGCCCGGAGCCCAGCTCACCTACTCAAGCAACAGCAGCAGCTATGTGATGAGATGTTTTCTTATTTCTGTATTTTTAAAAGTGTATTTAGTATAGCGTCTACAGGGTTGCACTACACAAATGGACTGGTAGTGATCCTCCTGTTTTCAGCCTCCCAAGCCCCAGAATTACAGGCACACACCACCACGTCCAGTCTCAGTTACTATCTCAGCGCATCCCGGGGGCACGGCTGGCAGGGCACACAGGGCACTGAGCTCTGCCTAGCCAGGTGCTTTAGTCTGCTGAGC
>NDGN011492868.1:6182-16795 GCA_002564285.1 Tympanoctomys barrerae | reverse complement strand
AGGAAAAAAAAAAAAAATAAAGACAAGGAATTGTTAGGGAAAAAAAAGACACAAGAGATACAATCCCTGGCTCTACTCATTCAAGAATTCTAGGAACAGCACAAACTAGTGCAGTAACCAAAATGGAAAACCTCTGCCAACCATACACACTAAAAGTAGAGAAATAAAAAAAATACACATCAAGGGATCTGTAACAAGAGCTTACTCTTTTTAGGTTAAATAGAGAGAGCTAATGGGAGATGAGGAAAAAAAGGTCAATGAAACTAAGCTCTGATGTGTCCCCTACTGATCTCAATTTCAGAGAGTACACAACTCTTGGTTCTTCCATCTAACCAACCGTGGGGCTCTGCAAAGCAAACTGACCTTAACACCTTCCACGCCACCCGTAGGAAATCACAGAAGAAAAACCATCCCGTTAACCTCCCTCTCAATCAGCTGCGAAAACGGAGAGGGTGGGGGGACATAACACCCCACCACGTGGGCAGGATACAACACACACACAGGGCACTACTAACACGTCCGCATGGAACGGCTGCCTTTGCCCTAATGCCAGCAAAGGACACAGCGACAGAATGGGCGGGAACGCAGGCCCCTCTGGGGAGCCTTCTCGTCCGAAGGACACCCAAAGGCGCAACGTACTAGCCGCCTTCCTGACCAAAAAGCGTCCCCAAGCTTGAAGGGAAGAACTCTCTCGCGCCGAGGTTGGGGGTAGCCCTGACGCGGGCGCGAGTCCCGGGGCCGAGATACCGCTGCCCTCAGACTCGGTGCCCTAGGGATCTACGTCCGGTTCCCCCGGGCCCCACCTGGGGGAGGGGCGGGAGGCGCGGAGCCACAGTTCCCCAGCTGAGGGGCAGCAGCAGCTGAGCAGCGCTGCGGGGGAGGGAGGTACCCAAGCCTCCCGGCCCGCCAGGCCCGGCCCAGGCCCGAGCCCCCGCCCCACCAGCCGCTCCCCGCGCGGCGGCTGAGAAGGCAGAGGGCGTCTCGCGGAGGGCAGCCCCAGCCTCGGTCCCGGGAGATGCCCCAGCCCCGCCTCCTCGCTCACCCGCTGCCCCGGCCCCGCCGCGCAGGCGGCACGCACTCACCTCAGGCTGCGCAGGCCGGGACGGCCCAGCCGAGCCCCCGGCCGCTGCGTGCGACTCCGCCCCCCGCGAAGGGTCCCAACAGCGCCTGTTGCGAGCCGCCAGGGCCCGAAGCAGCGCCGAGAGCGGCGGCAGCAGCGGGAGCAGCCAACATCCGGGGCCGCGCACCCGGAACTACTTACCGACCCACGCCCCCCCACACCCCCGCCTCCCTCGCCTCCCGCGACGTCTCTGCGCCACCGTACCGGCGTCCGCGGCGTCAGACTCTTCCGCACTATTGCAAGTTACCCTGGATTCCTCCGCTGGGACAAATAGTGCCTTGGTACTTCTGCGGCTCGTCCTCCGTGTAGCCCGTGTTAACAATTGCGGCGCGCAGTGACTAGCAACTTGGGGCCCCCGTGCCTCCGAGTGACACCTGGAGAGTGAGGATGGCAAAAGTTGCCCGGCAGTTGATGAAGGCAAGGACCGGCAGCCTCGGACCCTTAGGCCCCTGCAGCGCAGGAATGTCTCCTCGTGATCGCCCTCCGCCCTCCGCCCTCCTACCTCTGCCACCTCACTGTCGTGGCAGGCACCTTAGTTTCTCCGGGAAACCCGGCCCCTTTCCTACTTGACGCGCGGAGGAGGCCCCATAAAGTCAGAAGCGGACCTTCCCTCAGGACACTGCCTTTCAAAACCTCACAGCCCCCCGTTCTAGGCCCACCTCTGTCGTGTCCTTTGTTTTGTGTACTCATACTTTTCCTCTTCTTCAAACAAAGGACTTGGAACTCCAAAGGTTCTTCTGACTCTTGGGTTCACCGTCCGGGTTATGGTCCTATCAACAGGTGAAGCATTAAGAAAGGCAGTTCAGATACCTGTTGGACTTTGGAATTTACTTCTACGTCAGTCTTCACTTATTCTCTAAACTCTTAGCACTGATGATCTTCCCTGTAGTTTCACACGTAATTACATTAAGATATATTATTTGCTGTTGCTTCATTAGCATATTCTCCATAAGCACTAAGAACACTTGAACTCAGTAGATGTTCAATATCTGGATACTGGGGCATTCTTTAGATGAATGAATGCTGGGTTGATTTGGCCTTGGAAACATTTTTTTCTCCTCAAGGGGTTCAAGTAAAGACCTCCAGTATTTCAAGATCTGAGCACTCCATTCCTTCAGCAAATATTAAATGCCTGCCCTTTGCCAAGCAGCTCCATGCCCTGCGTCCTGGGGATATGAAGTCAACATACACTCCTTGCTCAAGATGCGTCATCAGTGAGCAGAAGAAAGACAAAAATACTCTGCCTCTTGACTCTTTCGTTCTAGTATGGGGAAAAACAAAATTGTGAAGTATGTTAGATGTTGAGTGCTCTAGGAAAGAATAGGGTAAGGATTATGAAGAACACTGGAAGAAGAAACATTGAAATATTAAATAGAGCTATCAGTGTGAGCCTTATTTATAATACAACTTTAACCAGACTTGAAGGAATTAAAGAAAGAAATCATGGAGATACGGCAAAAGCATTCCTGAAAATGTTAGAAATAGTGAAGAGGTCAGGACTGTTATAAAATAAGATTGGAAGATCAGGGCAGAAAGGGGAGTCTTGTAGGTCACTGTAAGGATCTTGACTAGAACAAAACCTCTCTGGCTTGCTTTGCTAAGAGCAGATAGTGGGACAATGGTAGAAGGCAGGGGCTTCATTATCCAGGTACGAGGGGATGGCTTGGGCAAGAATGGTAGCATATTGAATAGGATAAATAAGATATTGGTTGTATACTTTAAGAACTCATAGTCTAGGACTGACGAGATAGATCAGTGGACTCAGCACTTGCTTAGACAAGCGGAGGGGCCAGGGTTCAATCCCTGGCACCACATGCTGCGCAGGCCCTGCCCCCCAAGGTGCACTGAGCCAGCGATGGAGTCTGGGCATGGTGGTGCACCCCTGTAATCCCAGCACTAGGAAGGCTGAAAACAGGAGAATCACTATAAATCCAAGCTGTGGAATGAGACCCTGCACACACACACACACACACACACACACACACACACACTCATAGTCTAATGAGAAACAAGTGGATTATATAATTACAGTACACTGTGACAAGGAAAATAATATCCCAAAGAACAGTATACCTTTCCCAGCTTTCCTGAGAGGATGGTTGTTCCCAAAACTCCAAGTTGCTAAAGGAACTGGAAGTTCCTAGTTCTTTGTTGGTCTACTGGATGGATCCTCAATAAACACTGGCCTTGTTGCAAGGCTATCATGTCCAAAGCCCACCTTCATCTGAGTAGGCAATAGGTAGAAGGATACTAAAGAACAGTCTGACTTGTGTATTTAAGGAAGTGGACAAAGCCTGTGGTACTCCTACTTGAAGAAACTGAGGCTAGTAGTCAGCAGGGGGCTGTCTGTGTTGGAGGCTATCTCACTATGTAGTCCAGACTGCCCTTCTTGAACTCTTTATGTGGCTCTGGCTGGCTGCGAACTCAAGGCAATCCTCCTGCCTCAGCTTTCCAAATACTAAGAATACAGGTGTGCCCTATTATGCCTGGTCTAGCAGGTTTTCACTTGAGACTACAATCAGCGTCATGAAAGTCCCAACCCAGGACTCTTTCTGAGCCTTTTGAGTAGGACAAAAGATGGAGTGAAAGTGAAGAAAGAGTTTTCAGATTTCAGCTGAAGTCTGGAGGGTTTGACTCCCACTCACCACCACCTCTTCTTACAGTTGTTGGGCTGCTCTTCCCTGCTCAATCTGAGATTCCAAAATGCTTCTTTAAAGTGTTTGTTCTGGGTGTAAGGGGACATAAAACTGGAGGGAAAATTGGGCAGCTAGTTTCTAGAAAGGAGAGTGGGAATCGGTTTTTACAAAGTGTTAGAAGGTGAACGACCAATTAATTTATGCTACATACAGGATTTGTGCTGAAGAATAGAATTTAGCTGCTCTTACCACAAACACAATCGATGGCTGTGAGATGCTGGGCATTAATTTGTTGTGCTATAGTAAGTAACCTGTTTATTATCCATATACATCTCACGGCATGTATGGCTTCAATACACACAATAAAAAATCTAGCTTTAAAAAAGTTAAGAAAAAGGAAAAGGATCATATTCTTCCTCAAAAAAAGGGGGGGTGTAATGGCTATATTTGCAGGAAGGATTCTGGAACACTGTGAGAGAGAAAAGTTACTGGGTGTGGTAGCACATGCCTACAATCCCAGCATTCTGCAGACTGAGGTAGGAAGATTAGTGTGAGTTTGCCACCCACCAAGGCTACATAGAAAGATTAAAGCCAGCCCAAATTACAGTGAAAGACCCTTTATCAAAAAAAAAAAAAAGAAAAGAAAAGAAAGAAAGAAAGAAAAAAATTTAAAGCCCAGATTGGAAGGGCCAGCCAGATAGCTCAGTGGACTAAAGCGCCTGCTTAAGGTTTCATCCCCAGCATGTCATGCCAGCCCTGCCTCCAGGGCAAGCTGAAATGGTGATTGAGACTGGGCATGGTGGCACACACCTGTAATCTCGGCACTTGGGAGCCGAGTCAGATCTATGTAGTGAGACCCTGTAGACCCTGTACTAAATAAATAAATAAATAAATAAATAAATTTTTTTAAAAAAACATTTAAAAGCCCAAACTGGAAAGGCAGACTAAGGATCAATTCTAACATTCTCTAACTTATTTCCTGTATGTTTATATCAAGCTTAGCTTCTCTTAGACTCTGTTTGCATGCAATAATAATAGCTACCTAGCCATGGAGATCATACACCGGTTATTATTTTTAAAAAATACCCCCCAAAACAGCTGTTACTATGTATAAGGCTGAGTGTTAACACAGAAAGGAGTATTTCTTGGGAGGTGAAAACAGATTCGAAGGAGGCTGTGGAACAAGAGAACTTTCAAGATGACATAGTATTTAATGCACGGTGAAGTAGGATACTAGGGTGCGGCCTACAGGTGAAGAGACTTGTTAACTCTGCACACAGGGCAGCAGCTCCCAAGCCTGACATGAGATCACGCTGCGCCCTACACCTGGTACACATCTTCTGACATGAGAAGAAGCCAAACTCAACCCCTGATGCTGATCTTTTCACACATCAGTGGGTTCAGGGGGACCGACTGTCAAAAGACAGCAATAATTGACTAACTTCACAGCAATTGCCCTTCTTGTTCTTGCAGTGGTCCATTCTGCTTGCAGGAAGTACGTTTTTTCCTTCCAAACTCTTCTTCTTGAGCACTTCTTTTGTTCCTCTATTCCTTTTCTTATTCCTGCCCTAAAAGAAACAGTAATCTTTTACATTTAGCAATTGTCCTGATCAATTCATTCAATGGGATACTAAAAACCTGGAAAACACTGTGGGTCCATAGTCCACCAATAACAAGGGGAAAATCCTAAACAGACAAAAAACTACTCCAAGAGATAAAGGTCTTATTATTTTGTATTGTGTGCCATCTTTTCCCAGCTTCATCTGGATTACACATTCCCTGAAAGGAACACAGCCCAGAGCTGGGCTGAAAGACCCCTACAGAAAGCTTGGCACTAGTAGTACTTCAACAGCTGGGCGTTCAACACTTGACGTGACCCATTGCCACTTAGGTAAATGACATTCTGCCTGATCATTTCTCCTTTTGCATTTGTTGTAAGAGGAAAGCAAAAATGAGAAATGAATTTAAAATGAGCTGAGATCTCTAAGAGAAAGAAAAACATGAGGTACTACCCCCTCCTATCATTTCCAGTCCTGGAAGAGCCTTCTAGATTCCCTGGGTATTTTTACAAAATCTTTCATGTGCTTCATATCTTAAATGCAACAACAACAGGAAAAAAAAAACCCTATATACAGGCCATCGGGGAGCTCTCTGCAGCACCACTTACCCACTTCATGACAACACTTGGGTATTTGTCACTATGCATACTTAAATAGCATTCTGTAACCATTTATCAAGTACTACTCTATACCAGGTATAGGGCTAAATGACAAGAGTCAAAGAGAATAAATAAAAGGAAATATGTAAACAACTTAATGCAAATTGATAGAAATTTATATTTGTGCCATGGAAACAGCAAAGAAGCGAGCCTTAAATGTTGGATGCAGACATGAGGGTGGGAGGCTTCATCCTTAAAAGGTAAGGGAAATGCTGGCCTTAGTGAATGAGTACAAGTTTGATGTATAGAGACAGAAGCAAGTTTCACAATAGAGAAAAAACTATGTGGCATGAGGGATAAGGGAGAACAGCTTGTGGGAAATTAAAGAAGATGGGCATACAAATAGAGGACACAAATTATACTCTGATAAATGAACATTAAATACTAATGGCTGATGGGAATAACTAATTTGTGGAGCTAGACTACATCACTGTATATAAACTGTCCTATTATTGAGTTCCCTCTGGGAATTTGATATTAAATTCAGATTAAATTGGTAAGGCAAAATCTTCTCACCTGGCATGGTGGCATATACCTGTAATTCCAGAAGTTGCCTGATCTCAACAGGAGCATCACTCAGAGTTGGAGGCCATCTTGAGCTACATAGTGAGTTCAAAACCAGCTTGAACTATGAGACTTTGTCTCAAAAAAAAAAAAAAAGTGATCCTTCCCAAATAGAAACTATATTGCTTAATCATTCTCCATTAAAAGAAGTAGCTTGGGATATTGCCTCCCAAGCTACTTCTATTGCTAATTGTTTTTCAAAATTTGGCAATGAATTTGTACTTATATGTTTATACTATCCACAGCTCTGTGTTCATCCATCTCTATTCCTTGTAATCACCTGGATAAAAGCCTGGCTTTCTTCCACTCCCAGAATCAGCCAAGCTAATTAAAAACATAATGAAAGGCACCAAGATAGGTGAGCAAACATTAGCAAATGCACGGGTTAAATAAGTATTTACATTATGTGCAGGCAATGGTGTGGATGAATCTTGGGTGGTACTAGGAAGTATGAGTCAGAGGATGTTCAAATAGAGTAGGATCAAGAGAAATTTCTTCTCTACCAGTTATATAGTTATTAATATCTTTTGGAATGACAGAATAAAAGGAACTGGTTAGCAGGAAAAAAAGCAGACAAGGTCTGCCACTCTGGGCACAAACTTGATAGTTGATAAATGATTACTCTCAAATTGTGACATCTAGTTTGTTTCATATCTAATTAGATAAGTAAGAATCATCAAGAAACCCCTGGTGGCACATGCCCAGAATCTCAGGACTCTAGAAGGTTGAGGCAGGAGAAACACAAGTTGCCAGCTTGGGCAATTTAGGGACTTAGAGAAACTCATTGCCAAATAAAAAAAGGACTGGGAATGTAACTTAATACCAAGGTCCTATTTTAATGCCCAGCACCCAAAAAACAAACAAAAACCAATGGAGAAGGAGTAGCTAGCATTTATAGAGTGTTTCATGTTTGGCAACATGATAGACCCTTTGCTTACGTTTCCATTTAATCCTTACCCACAGCAAATGTAGGAGATGGTATCAGCATATTAAAGAAGAGAAAACAAGCCAACTAGTTTGAGCATGTCAGAGCCAGGGTTTGAACCAAGACTCATCTGATTTTAGACCCTCTTGTGCCCTCTTTCAAAAATCCTCTAAATTTGCAAAAAGTTTTTTTAATGTTTTTTAGCAGAAGTTATTTGCATTGAAATGGATTTGAAACTCAATCTAAGTCTGTGGGTTCAAACAAGCCTTTGTGAGCTAGGTGCCATGAACCATGCTATGTCCCAGAACCTGAAGAAGTTATAAAGAAGGTTAAGATATAGTTCCTGTTCTTGAGACAGGGACCAAACTCATTCATTTCTAAACTTGACACTCATCACTACAGCCACTAGGCACTAAATAATTAAAATATTTTTTTCAAACTAATGTTGCGAAATTATCTAGGAGTGTAAGTCAGGTGTCAAAGTCCCTTCTTAATAGCTCTTTATGTCTCATGGCTTGAGGCCTTCTGTCTTAGTTGCTCTACTCTTACTTCTGAGACAAAATACCCGACACCAAAGTTAAAGAGGAAAGGTTTGTTTAGATCAGTTTGTGGAGGTTTAAGTCTATAATCAGCTGGCTTCAACACAGGGTGGCACATGGCAGAGGGCAAGAGTTCACAGCAGTGCAAGACAGCAAAAGCAACAAGCAAAGGAGGGAAACAAGCCTCTTTGTGCCCCTTTTATCTTTTATCTGCTGCGATTAGGGCAATGGCAATCCATCAAGTAAACTGATCCAACAATCACCTAGCCTTAATTCCAGAACCCTTAATCCCAGCATGAAACAATCACAAACTCTAGGTTCAGCTGCCTCCAGAAAGCCCCTCCCGCATGACTATATGGGGCTTTGGGGGAAAATAATCCAGACACAAACCATAACAGCCAATTTGAGTTAAAGATTATTACTAGTTAACTTTTATTTAATACTTTATGGCTTATGTGCATCCTATTTATTTGAAGTACCACATAAACGAATATCTGGAACATCAGTATCTGCAGGGTTAGAAGCATAGTAGGCATTTGGTAAGTGTACACAAACCTCTCTGAGGGAATCATACAGTACAGGAAGCATAGAACAAGGTTGGGCTGAGGCAAAGTAGAGAAATTAAGAGTTATCTACTGAATTAAGAGTAACCCTAATAGCCTGTACCTCCAGCACTTAGGAGACTGAGGTGGGAGAATTATTTTGAGTTCAAGGACAGCCTGGGGTACAAAGTGAGTCCAAAGCCAACCTAAACTGTTTAATGAAACCCTGTTTCAAAAAAAAAAAAAAGTAATTCTAATAGTTGAGTTGAATAGTGTGTGTGGAAATAGTCTTTCTTTTTTGGTTAGGAAATTATATTGGAATTTCTTGTCATAGAAAGAAGAAAAAACAGAAATTCAGCTGGGTGCAGTGGTGTGTACTGTAGTCCTAGCTATGATCGGAACATTACTTGAGCCCAAGAGTCTGAGATCAGCCTGAGCAATGCAAGAGGCCCTATCTCTTAAAAATATATAACCTTGCCACTGAAGTACTGAAGATAAATCAATATAATGTCTTGAATTTCATTTAAAATCTCCCCAAGGGTGTGTGTATGAAGTAGATGTGACAAGACTGATAAAGCGTTGATGCCTTTAGAATTTCAGAGGTGAGGAAAGTTGCTTTTGTCAAGAATAGGGAGTGGAAAAAGAAATTGATATTTTACCTCTATGCCTTCTTAATGTTCTTGAAAGTCAGAGGCCATCATCCCCATTTTACCAGCAAATAAGTCTCTTGCTGATGACCGACAATTAATAAGGCTCGGGCCTCAATCCTATGACTGTGAAATCCTTCCTTTTACTAACATGACTGCTAAATATGTTTTCTCATGTTTTGATATTTTAGCAGAAATGGAGAAGAGTTGTTTTTCCTATATTGTGTAACGGAAAATTATTTGTGATTCCTGTTTTTTACTTTTCTCTGAAAGTTCTCGTTTCCTCCTTTTCACAGTGATTTTGAATACTTACTGACTCATGAAATTATTTCCACTCCATCCAAATGCACACCAACTGTGGCTTAATTCCACCCTTCCTGTGGTACGATGGATGTAGAATGTTCCTTCTGAAATTGTCCTCAAAACAATAGATTCCAAAAGACATGTACATACAAAACCAATTCTTCTGTTTAAGCACCTAAATGGAGTGTTTCCCTTTAACAATTTAGTTGTTTGTGGTCTACTCTATCCATTCTTCCCATTTTTTTTCCTGCTTTCCTCTTCTAATGAAGTTTCTTGTTCTTTGCCTCCATGAACTATGTCACACTGTGTCTCTACACAGAACCTGAATTTGATCTGCTTCCAAACTAAATTACTCTAGAAATACTGGTGAAACATATTCGCTTATTCAGTAAACATTTATTCAGTGCTAACTACTGCACTGTGGACTGAGAGTACAAATATAAAAGCAGTTGCTAGGGGGCAGTATGGCACAATAGTGAGCAAACCTTCAGTTGCAAATCCACTCACGAGCATTAAGCCACTCACTAACATAATGAGGTTAGTTGAACAAATTGCATAATTTCTCTGAGCCTCAGTCTTCTGACCTGTAAATAGGGATTATAATAGGATTATAATAGTAGCTACTGCTTACGTAAGTTATGAATTAACTGAAAACATGCACATGTAGAATATTTAACACAGCTACTAGCACAAATGTTATAAATAACTCTTTCTATTCCCTTGTATGATTTATATAGAAAGCATGACAGAGGAAGTAAGTTCAGTTAGGTCCCTTAAACCTGGTAGAAGGGCCAGGCAGATAGCTCAGTGGACTAAAGCACCTGCTTAGGTAGAGCACAGTGGCCAGAGTTTGATCCCCAGCATGCCATGCCAGCCCCGCCCCCCCAGGCACACTGAGCAAGCGATTGAGACTGGGCATGGTGGTGCACGCCTGTAATCCCAGTGCTTGGGGGGCTGAAAACAGGAGGATCACTATGAGTCCCATCTGCATAGTGAGACCCTGTAGACCTTGTACTAAATACAAAAAAAATCCTGGTGGAACGTTGTCGTCATGTCGTAGTCTTCTTCTTCTTCTTCTTCTTCTTCTTCTTCTTCTTCTTCTTCTTCTTCTTCTTCTTC
>NDGN011492849.1:13399-26104 GCA_002564285.1 Tympanoctomys barrerae | reverse complement strand
GTGGAATAAGTGCTTCCTTGGCAAGCACAAGGGTCTGAGTTCAATCCCTGGTTCCGCAAAAAAAGAAGTTAAAAAAAAAAAAAAAGCTTTCACAAAAAACAATGGCATCAAGCTTCCCAAACATGGAAAAAGTTTGACATACAAACAGATGAAACAAGTAGAGCTCCAAAAATGGCTACAACCAAAATAAATGTATACCAAGCAGTATAAAAATCAAGACTGCAGAAATTCAGCACAAGAAAAATATCAAAAGTATCTAGAGAAGAAAAATGCATCACCTATAAAGGAAAGCCTGTCAGAACTACAGCAGACCTCTAAACACAAACCCTAAAATCCACAAAACACAACCCCTAAAAGCTTGGAGTGAAATATTTTAATCCCTAAAGGAAAACAGTCTTCAAACCAGATTGATTAACCCACAAAAAATATCATTCAAAATTGATGGAGAAATAAGACACTTCCATGACAACTGAAAAAATGTAGGATCACCAAACCAGCTCTACAGAATGCTCTGAGAGACATATTAGAAAAACATAATGAAGATCACAAACATGGGAACAACAAGAGAAAGTAACTGCCAGGCAGGGCACATAACTAAGCAAAGCTGGAAGGAGAAGAACAAACCACACAGAAACAAAATGAATAATAAAAGCCAATAGTTGTAGCCATTAACATAAATGGTCTCAACTCACCAATCAAAAGAAACAGAGTGGCAGAATAGACCATGAAGCAAGATCCAAAAGTATACTACATTCAAAGAACAGATTTAAATCAAAAAATATATTGATATATTAAAAGTCAAAGGATGGACACTTCTCCATGCTACGAGAACCCAGAAAAGGCCATAGTGCCTATTCTATTTGCAAACAATGTGAATTTCCAGCTAAACCTGATAAAAAGAGACAAAGTCACTACATACATATTCATTAAAAGAAAATTCCAAGGAAGAGATAATAACCATAAATATTTTTTGCACCAAACACAGCTTTATGCAACTACATAAAACAAATATTAACTGACAAGAAAAACATAAGAAACACTAGCACATTTATGGTAGGGTATCTTAATACTCCACTCTCACAAATGGATAAACTAGACAAAAAAAAATCAACAAAGAAATATTACAATTAAACTAAGCCGGTGAACAAACGGATTTGATAGATGTCTAGAGAGTCAGAATGTCAGAATATGCGTGCTTCTTAGCTGCACATAGAACATTCTCCAAAATAGATCATACATTAGCTGAGAAAACATGTTTAAGTAAATGTAGAGGAATTGAAACCATCTCAAACATACTATTTGGCCTTAGCAAACTGAAGCTGAAAATCACCAATGAAGGAAACTACAGAAATTACATTCACACGTGGAAATTTTTTTTCAAATTGGAAAAGCTTTATTCTACAGTTTGGGAAAAGTATTTTGTTCTATATAGGCTGGCTTGATTAGAATTTTTATGCTTCTTTATTCAGTTACATATAAAAATTTGTATGATGAAAACGTGAAATGGGCGCTGGGATCTGAATACAAGAGGGGGGTCTATAGCAAAAGCCCGTCCTTGATGCAGTGTTTTGGGCTGCCCTGACCCTATTAAAGTGTTACATTTCTTCAGTGATTCTAAATTTCATATAAAACTCAGTTTTTGTTTTGTCTTTCTTTAAGATATATGCACTTCATTTTTTCATTATTTTTATTTATCTAAGAAATACAAGGACTATAAAAATTCTTGCATTTTGTTAGTTAAGACACAACTATGTAATTCTCTCCAAAGATCTACTTTAACCTGTTAGTATGTGTTTTCTTCTAAAAAGTCATATACATTTTTGAGCAAAGATTCATGAGTTGTAAGAACTTTTTAAAAATTCGCCCATTGTATTTTCAAGACTTAGCATGATTTTCAATTTCTCAGAAAGGTAAAAACGTATTGATGTTACCTGATTTTATTGCCCCATCATCTATCTACTTTTCTTTCAGTAGATACAATTTTTCAAAACAGTGGTCGGTTCCCATATTATTCCATCCTTCAATATCATTAACCTTTTCAAGGAAATGAATATTACACTTTGTACCAAAGAGTGTTGGAATTTCAGAATCTCTGTATTTGGTTGGATCATAGAAGAAAACAGATACAAGGTGGATAAACCCTCTTCTTAGTAGGGACAGCATTAAATTTGTGCAGCATCTGTGATCACTGGGGGCACAGCAGCCAATGTTTCTCTGTCCCAAATCCTATCAAATTTGCTCTGAGCACATCAAAAATGCTTCATCAGTACAGTGAAATATTCCTTGGAGAACTCTGAAATACTTTTGCTCTGGGAATTTCAGGGATCTGTTTTTCTAAGTAAGAAACATTCTGCTCTGTAAAAAACTCCCATATCCCAAGTTCACTGATTTTGCACCAGCTACACTGTGTGTCAGATCTGCAAACCACTTTGTCTCTACTGCTTCCCACAAAGAGAAACAAACACTCTCAGTACACTCTTGCCTTTAAGGAAGGTGTCCAAATGCTTCTTTAATGGCCGATGTCCTTCTGCTTGATGAAATCCAATGTTGGGGTTCATCCACTTGTCTTGCCATTCCTCCAGGGTCATCACATGACTCCTCTGTACCCTAACTCTTTAGTACTGAGGGAAGTTCTTGAATGATTCATAGCTTTGCAGATACTTCTGTCTTACAGAAACTTCCAGTGTCTCACTGGTCACCCCACTTTCAGCCACTTAACACATGGAAATTAAACAACACCCTTCTGAATGACTGATGTCACAGATGAAATTAAAAAGTATATACAATTAAACAATAATGCTATTACAACATACCAAACTTACGTGATGCAATGAAAGCAGTCCTATAAGAGAAATTCATAACTAGGAACTCACACACCAGGAAAACAGAAGAAGCTCAAATAAACAACTTAATGTGAAGCTTCAAGCTTCTAGAAAAAGAAGGACAAATCAAAGCCAAAGCTTGTGTGCGGGAAGATAATATAAAGATAAGAGCAGAAATTCATGCAATAGATTCATGTATCGGAAAATGACAAAAGGAATCAATCCAAAAGTTTTTTTTTTCAAACAATAAATAAAATTGATAAACTATTGTCAATTTCATCATAAAAAAACACAAATTCAAGTAACTAGGACTAAAAATGGGGAAATCACAGCAAAAGAGACAAAGGAGAAATCCTGAAATCCAGGAAATCATCGATACCTATGAGAACCTGTATTCTAACAAGATGAAAGACAGAAGAAATAGAGAGATTCCTAGACACAATTGAATTGCCAAAACTAAACCAAGAATGTATAAAAGTTCTAAATATACCAATCTAAGCCAATGCAATTTAGAATGTAATTTTGGGTGGTATTGTTATTGTTTGTTTTTGTTTTTTGGTACCAGGAATTGAACTCAGGACCTTGTGCTTTGCAGACAGGCACTATGCCACTGAGATATCTCCCCAGGCCCTGAAAATGTAATTTAAAGTTTACCAACAAAGAAAAGTCCAGGTCCTGATGGATTTACTGTTGAATTCTATAAGGATTCTAAAGAAGAACAAATGTCTCTGTGCTGAAACTCGTTAAAAAAAATTTAAAGGGAAGTAGTACTTTCAAAATCATTCTTGGAAGTAGGTATTACTCTGATTCCAGAACCAGAGAAAAACCTAATGAGGAAAGGAAATGACAGGCTAATTTCCCTAATGAATATAGATGCAAATCTGCTTAATAAAATATTGGCAAATAATCCAGCAAGTTATCTAGATTATACATCATGGTCAAGTAGGATTCATACCAAGGATGTAGGGAAGGCTCGATATACACGGACAAATAAATGCAATATACCATATTAATATAACCAGAGACAAAAATCACTTTAAATCTCAATAAATACAGAAAAATCATTTGAAAAAATGCAATACCCGTTCATGACAAATACTCTACAGACAGTTGGAGTAGATGGTATCTTTCTCATTCTTATAAAAAGCATCTATGCCAAGCCAACAGCTGATATTGGCAACTAAAAGCTTGCATGCTAAAATCAGAAAAAAAGACAAGGATATCCATTATCATCACTCCTATCCGAACAGTTCTATAAACATTAAAGTAATTATACAAGAGGAAACAAAAGGAATAAAGATAGGAAAGGAATAAGTTAAATTATTATTATTTGCAGATGATATGATATTCAACCAAAGGAAACTCCAGAAACTCCACTAAAATTTTGCAGATTTAATATACATATTGAGTAATGTAGTGGGGTACAAAGCTAAATCTCAAAGGTCAATACCATTCCTATACACAAACAACAATTAAAAAAGAATTGGGAGAGCACACCCTTCATGATAACATCTAAATAAATGAAATACTTAAGAATCAATCTAACAAATGATGTAAAAGATCTGTACAGTGAACATTACAGTACACTAAAAGAAGTGACTGAAGAGGATATCAGAAAATGAGTTGATAGTCCTTGATCATAGCTAGGAAGAGCCAACATAGTGAAAATGGACACACTCCTATAAATGCTGCATACTGAATGTAATTCCAATCAAAATACTGTAGACATACCACAAAGATTGAGAGAAAATATTCCTACAACTCATTTGGAACCAGAAGAGACCTAGAATAGCAAACACAGTTATGGGCAGCAAAGGCAAGTCGGGGGTATCACAACACCATACCTGAAATTATTCTACAAAGCTACTGTGAAAAAAATCAACAGGGCATTGGCAAAAATTCCAGATCTGAGGATCAGTGGAACAGAATGGGAAATGCAGCCACAACCCCAAACACACTCGGCCACCTTATCTTTGACAAAGGGGCCAAACACATTCAGCAGAAGAAAGATAGTCTCTAAAAAATGGTGCTGGAAAAGCTGGACCTCCACATGCTGAAGACTAAGACTAGAATAATACCTGCAACCATGCACATGTCAAAATGGATCAAAGATCTAAATATTAACAGGGAAACCCTAGTTACTGGAAAAGAAAATAGGCAGAAATCTCTAAGACATAGGAATAGGCACAGACTTCATAAGAAAACATTTATCGCAAGGGAAATAAGACAGCCATTAAATGGGATTTAATCTTATTAAAAACTTTTACACAACAAAAGAAATCACTAACAAAGTGAAAAGACAACCCACAGAATGTGAAAATATTATGTCCAGTTGTCCCAGAGACAAAGAACTTAGGATGTATATTTAGGACATACAAAGAATTGAAAAAAACATCAGAACTCCCAAATCCATGGACCCAATCCAAAATACAGTCATCTGATGAAGAATTTCTCGGATGAAGAAATATAAGCAGCAAATAAGTACATTAAAAATGTTCACTATCATTGATCATTTGAAAGTTGCAAATTAAAGCATAACAGAAATTCCATCTTACTCCAGAATGATGGCTATCATCAAGAATTTAACCAATAAAAATGATAAAGGGGCTCTGGGGAAAAAAGAACCCTTTTCTACTGTCAGTGGGAGAATGGTACCCTCACTGTGGACATCAGTGTACAGATTCCTCAAAAAACTAAGATTAGTGCTCCCATTGAACCTCGTCATTCTTTTTCTGATTATCTTCCCAGAATAAATGGAAATTTCATATCACTGCAATATATGTGCACCTATGTTTAGAGCAGCACAATGTGGAGCAGCTAAATCTTGGAAACAACACTAATGCCCACTGACCAAGGAATGGACACAAAAGATGGTTTCTTTTTATATAATGTACTACTACACAGCTATAAAGTACTACAAACTGGAGAATTTTATAGATAAAAGGGTGCAACTACACATGGTACTCGTAACTGAAATGAGTCAGATCCATATATAGAAATATATTGTCTCACTAGTCTGAGAAACTGAACAATAAATAGGATCCGTAAGGTAGAATAGATATTGTGAAATGGGAAAAAACTGTTCAAAATAAAATATAAACTGAAGTGGGGGGAAATGAGAAGGAAGAAAGGAAAAAAGAAAAAAATATATATATCCATAGTAGTTAAGATAGTTATAAATCTAGTTTCTCTTAGTTCTTTGAAGAGAAGGTTTGTGCTAATATTGTTTAAACAAGATACTATGCACTTCTCTTATCTTCTATCATTGCTGAGACAAAATACCCAAACCCAAAATTAATGGAGGAAACACTTACTTAGCACACAGTTAGCGGAGGCTTCAGTCCCTACTTGGCTGGCTCCAAAGAAGAGTAGGACATGGAAGAGGGCAGCAGTTCATGACAGCTGAAAACAGCAGTGAGCAAAATGAGGAACAGCAGCTTCAGCAGCTATCAAGCATCTCTCCATTTCCTACTTTGTATTCAGCGATCCACTTTGGGGTGGGTGTAGCATTCAAACCCATGACGCTAGAATTGGATCATGAATTAATCACAAACTCTAGAAGTCTGCCCCAATGACTGCATGAGGCTTTTAAGGGTCAATCAGACACAAACCATAACATTCCACCCTTGGCCCTCCAAAGACTCATGACAATCCCTTTAGGCAAAAGGCATTTTAGTCCATATCTAAGTGTTTCCAAAGTCCTAACAATTTCAGCATGGCTAAAATGTCCAAGTCCCAAGGCTCCTCTGAGATCTAAGGCAAACTCTCAGCTGTGAGCCCTGATACAAATCAAATTAAACACTTCCAATATTCAATGGCACAAGACAAGCATCGTCATTCCAAAAGGTACAAAGCAGGGGATGCAGAGAATTGGAACCAAAGCAAACCCAAACTCCAGCAGGAAAAATATTTCCATGTATTTCCATGTTCCGTGTTCAACATCCAAGGCACTCTGTGGCAAATTGTGAGCTCCATGTGGTTCTGTTCGTGGTAGCTCCCATGGCTTCTGTCTTAGGTCTTCTTTTCTCCCTCCTTGCAACTTTCTTTAGATGATGCAAATTCCTGATTTTTCCAAGCTTCTGGGAACTTCGGTGAGCTGGACTCTGAAGGAGTCACATAGCGCAGCATTCAATAGGGCCCAGTGGGTCCACTCCACTTCGGTAGGCTATACCCCGAAGGAGCAATCTCTCTGGCAATCTCAGGCCAGAGAACAGTATTCAGTGGGGCCCAGCAGGTCCACTCCATGTCAGCAGGCTATGTCCAGAAGGAGCCCAGCAACTAGTGGGGGCTCACAGGGTCCACTTCAATGGGGCACAGCCAGAAGGAGCCAAGCGCAGCAGTCAGACCCAAGCTAGAAGGGGCAGGTTGAGATTGAGTTCTATTGAACTAAATGAGATGAGTTGAGGCATACTGCAAGGCCCAGCAGGGCCCAGACTGAGTCCCAGAACTACAGGAGCATCCTTGTGGCACAGAGGTGGCAGCAGGTAACTTGGGTGAACAAGTCTGCCTATAACACTCCAGGTACATGAAAGGGAAGTGCTCAGACAGAAGTCAGGGAAAGTAATTTAGATACAAATTCCTAATATAAGGCCCGCTTTGTTACACAACTATAATGTTTGCTCTTATGGTCTAAAGTACAAACCCATCAGATACAAAAGTTTGTCAATTTCTAAATTTCACTATCTGTTATCAGTATTGCTAATTGTGCTACTGTAAATAGGAAACCATATCTTCCCTAATCATATATACTCCCTTGGGTAATAATATCAGGAGGTCCTGGGTAATGAACTTACCAGAGCCCTACATAGAAGGACAGAGGACAATGCCAAAAAGAAACCAATATCACACTCTCAATCAATAGAGAAGGCAAAATATCGGGACACACACAAAACAAGAATGTCTGATACAGGAAAGATACCTAAGAACAAACTCTTTACAGAGAGGCTCTGATTGCAATGATACAGCTACCTAGTATCAAACTTTCACAACAAGGTATCACAGAAATCAAAATAAAGAAATATCCCTGAAATAGAAAATGACAGAAAGAAGGAGCAAAATGCAATCTCAGGCCACAGCCCACTAGAAAAAACCCAGGAGACATGAGCATAGAAATTAGAAGTCACACATCTGAAATCTCTGAGATAATAGCAACTAAAGTAAAGAAACAACTGCAGAAGGATATGGAAGAAATCAGATCAGGGATAATCCCCCAGATTAAAAAAATGATAACTATAATGAAAAAATTGCTACATGTTTCTAAAGAAAAAAACTGATTAAAAAATAGAGGAGAGTAGAAAAATGATGGAAACTTTGAGCAATACAGGAAAGAAAATGGATGCATGAAGCAGATTCAAAGAGATATACAAGAAATTAAAACGCCATTAAAAGTTGGCAAAACCATTTGAATGAAAGTGAACTTTCAGACCTTGAAGACGCTATTGCAGCTAGTGAAAAGGTAAGGAAAGATCTCTTAAAAACAACTAAGGTCCAGGAAATAATCATCCAACAGCTGCAAAACGATGCAAAGAGGAAGAACATAGGACTAATAGGCATCAATGAGAAAGAGGGAGCCAACAAAAATGATATAAAAAGAATATGGGCAGGACTAATAGCAGAAAACTACTTAGCTATGGGGAAACAATCTGACTTTCAGGTAATGCAGGCATATAGAACTCCAAATAATATTAACCCAATCAAAGCTATGCCAGGCATACAATAATAAAGATCCCAGAAATTTAGCTCAAGAACACCACATTAAAAGTGGCTAGAGAAAAGAAAATGATCAAATGAAAAGCAAAACCTATCAGAATAAAAGCATATTTATTCTCAAAAACCTTCAAGTCAAGAAGAGGACAGAACAGAGTATTTCAAATCCTACAAGAAAAGAAATTCCATCCTAGATTGCTATACCCTGCAAAATTCTCTTTCAAGGTTTTTTTTTTTTCAGTTTCAGGGATCAAACATGGGACCTTGTGCTTGCCAAACAGATGCTTATGCCACTGAGCTGTCTTCCCAGACCTCTCTTTCAAGCTTAATGGAAAAGTAAATTATGTCCATGACAAGGAATAACCAAGAAATTCATGATGACCAAACCAACCCCTCACAAGTATTAAAAGACATTCTAGAAAGGGATTAAAATGACCCAAATTCCAAGAACAACAACAGAAAGAACCCCAAAACTGGGCAAAAAAAAAGACCAGGAGACAAGTAGGGAACCAACCATAGGAAAATAACACAACAAACATAAATCAATACATATCATTTATAATCACCAATGTAAATGGACTCAGTTCACCAATTAAAAGAAATACATCGGCAGAGTAGGTTAAGAAACAAAATCCAACAATATGCTGTATAAAGGAAACACACTTAACCCATAAATTCATAGGCAGAAAGTCTAAGGATGGAAAACAGTACTAAATGCTCCAGGAACTCAGAAAAAAGCAGGGATAGCTATCCTGTTCACAGACTATCTGAACTTCAAGCCAAAAATGATCAAATGAGATAAAGAAGGTCACTACGTACTGGCTAGGAAAAAAATACAAGGGGAAAGGATAACAGTCATAAACATACATGCACCAAATATGGGAGCACCTAGCTATATAAGGCAAATTTGAATGGACATGAAATATCTAATAAACAATATCACAAATGTAAACAGGAGACATTAACACATCCTTATCTAAAAAAGATAGGTCAAGAGACAAAAAATTAGCAGAGTTGGCAGAACTGAACCAGACCTTTGAACAAATAGACAGTGAATATATACAGACTGTTTCACCCAAACAACATCTGAATACACATTATATTCAGCTGCACGTTGGATGTTTTCTAAAAGAGATCAGATATTTGTCCATATATCATGCTTAAGTATATGCAAGAAAACAAAAATTATCCTATGCATATCATCTGACCACAGTGCCATGAAACTAGAAATTAATGACAAAAGAAACCACAAAAACCCATGAACATGGTGTATTGGTCAGGGTTTTACTTAGAGGAACAAATATAATATAAGGAACAGATATTAACAGAAGATATGCAACATATGAGGAATTACAAGATTGGCTTATGACAGTCAGCTGCAGAGTCAGATGACAGAGCGTGCAGAGGGCGTCTGCACACCCCAGACTGAGGAGCTCAGTCCCAAGGTTTGAAGCTCACTGCTGTACTCGGTGCAAGTCTCTATTCGTCAGCTGATGGTTTTGTGATGAAAGACTGAAGAGTCTGGGATGGACAGAAGGTGAAAGATCGAAGCCGAAGAGTCTGCGCTGCATGCCAGGCAAGGAAGTCCAAGCCGAATGTGAAGACTGAAATTCCCCCGACCAAGTGGAACATCGACTACTTCCTCAGCTCCTTTATATGGTCTCTTGGTGCTGAGTCACTCTAGGGGCAGAACCAATTGTGCCTCAGGGCGGGACCCCTACCAGTAGGAAGTGCACTCGTGGAGTCATCCAGCCAAGCTGACATAATGTATCAACCTGCACATGGAAATTAAACAACACTCACCTCAGCAACCAGTAGGTTACAGATTACATGAACAAGAATCTTATCTACAATCCAATGAAAATTCAAGCACAACTTACTGGAAATTGTGGGAAGCAATAAAAGCAGTTCTCAGAGGGAAATTTATAGCAGTGAACTCACACATTAAGAAAACAGAATGAGAACAAATAAATACCCTAATCCTGTACCACAAGCTTCTAGAAAACAGAAGAGCAAACCAAGACCAAACCTGAAAGATGGGAGGAAATTATAAAGATTACAGTAGAAATTAATGCAATTGAAACAAAGTAAACAAACAGAAAGAATTAAAGAATTAAAATCTGGTTCTTTGAATGATTAAATAAAATTTATAAAGTCCTAGCCAACATCCTCAAACGAGAAAAGAAAAAAACTCAAATGCAAATGATAAGGAATAAAAAGAGCAAACTTACTACAGATTCTGTGGAAATTCAGATCATCAATAGCTATTTTGAATGTCTTTACTCTCACAGAGTACAAAACATAGAAGAAATGGATAGATTCCTAGATGGGTATGAATTACCAAAACTAAATCAAGAAGATATAAAAACTCTGAATAACCCAATATCAGCCAATAAAATTGACAATGTAAGAAAAAACTTACTGACAAAGAAAAGCCAAAGTCTTCATGGAATTACAGCTCAATTCTACAAGAAATTTAGGGATGATTTAATCCCAATACTCCTCAAACTAGTCAGTGAAATTGAAAAGGAAGCAGTACTCTGAAAATTGTTCCTGGAGGCAAATATTGTACTGATACCAAAACAGGAGAAAGATTCAAAAACAACAGAAAAGACAATTACAAGCCAATCTCCCTCATGAACATAGGTGGAAAACATCCTCAATAAAATGCAAGCAAGTAGAATACACCAAATCATCAAGAAAATTATATACCACAACAAAGTAAGATTCACACCAGGGATGCAAGGATGGTTCAACCTAAGCAAATCTGTAAATGTAATACTCTATATTAATAGATCCCAATCCAAAAATCACATGATCATTTCAATAGATGCAGAAAAGGCCTTTGACAAAGTCCAGCATTCATTCATGATCAAAGCCCTACAGAAAATTGGAATAGATGGCCTCTAATTTAATCTGATAAAGCTGTCTAAGACAAACCAACAATCAATATTAATCCTAAATGGGGAAAAACTGAAAGCATTGGCTCTCAAGTCAGTTACAAGAATGCCTCAGGGCAATATGGGAAGGAAAATTTGTAATTTCTCTATGTGGTAATTACAAATCTGCTTCCACCTTCCTACCCCAGCGTTCCTACAGAAATTCTCGGCCTGGCAGTGGTCGTTACCTCTCCTTTCTGGGACCCATTCTTGTCTCCTATAAAAGATGATGGACACCAGCAGCAGCATCCTACCAACTGCAGATAGTTTTGAAGATAATCCAACAATAAATGCAGAAACACTTTGAAGATGGTAACCATGACTGTTCTTGATCTGAGCACTTGAGTTTTCTCATTTATGTTCCATTTATCCTCACACTGAACTCAGCTTTCACTTTAAAAGTCTCCACATACACATAGCATGGATTGAGTAAGTAGTTAGCCAGACATAGACTGAATTTGGGCAAGTGGTAGCAAGGCCCTAACAGAAAATTTTAAGACCTGTCAGGATGTAGACTTTGCGAGTTGGTGGTGTCCAGACTTCCTAAGAACAGCACTCCATGTCCCTTCCATGCAACCTTTCACCTTTCCATGCTACAGTCCCACCCTGGGTCATGCTGCACGGGGGAGCCTATGCTGGCCCTGTGGTGCGGTTAGCCTTCATTTACCCGCGTCTGCCTTGTCCTCTGGACACTCTGCCCAGCACCCTTTGACCTCCTCACTGGTCCAGTCTAGTCAGTGTGAGTTCAAAGACTCTTCCCCAGCGTGAAGGTAGATTATTATTCACTGGGAAGATGCCCATTGTTCCACCACCTCCCCTCAAATTCAGGGAAACAAGAAAGAAACCAACTTTGGACCTCATTGTGGTGCCAGCTTTCCCTCTGGCTTCTTGGAACCTTCCAAAGTTTACTGACTTCTCCCTAAACCATTCTAATTCTCTCCAGGCATGGGCAGCTCTGCCCATGAGTACTATGCCTATACCCAGGGTCACCACCCTGGAGCTATCAATTTCCTTCCTGAGAAGTACACTATTTAATAACACACTTGCTTTACATTATTATCCCGTAAAAGCTTGGGCTGAAAGCAAATTATTCTGTTATTACTTCCACAAGATGAGCAAATAATACATTTCAACTTATACTACACAATACTGAACATCACAGGATCACAACATAGTCAAAGTTCTCTCTCTCTCTCTCTCTCTCTCTCTCTCTCTCTCTCTCTCTCTCTCTCTCTCTC